>WHYT01013992.1:121858-162175 GCA_009806455.1 Tetrax tetrax
CTTCCCCTTCCCCTTCTCTCTTTTCTTCCATTTAAATTTTCTTCTTGCTCTTAAGTATTTTCTTTTAGTAGTGACACCGGCTATCTTTTTCTTTAAGGAGAACAGTTGATATTCACCTGTCACTGGAAAAAAATACTTTGTAGATAGGCCATGAGCCAGTACTTTCTATGGAAATCATGGTGTGTGGTACCACAAGCTATTTTAGATTTAGTGAAAAATGCAGGAAATCCTGCAATGAAATGAAGCTGACCTTGGTGACCATGACTGTCTCTCAGCATTTCATATACTAGTGCAGTGTGAAACATATACAGGCCTGCTTTTAAATAAGGAGGTACAAATATTTATTCTACTTACTATTTTATAGGCAACTGGGAGTAAATAGCATTAAAAAAGCTTTACAATCCCCAGACCTAATATCTATTCTTTTGAATGAACGAGTATATTAAAAAAATGTTCAACCTGTATAATATAATAAAAAGCAGAAGAAATATTTTCAGCATATTACAGAGATAAACTGACCCTAAGATAGGCCAACACTTTTATTTATAGCATTCAGTGATTGAATATGTTATTGACAGTTTTAGAAGAAGAAAAAAAGGCAGATATGGGAGTTACCCAGTGTAATGGTAAGGATCAGAAGATGTTTCGCACTTGCCCACTCCGGAAAACCTGCACTGGCATTAGGGAGTGTAAAAAGTGATAGTGTGGCCAGAGCAGTCATCAGGTTGCTGGTTCAAGGAATTTGCCCTGTCTTTTGGGTAGAATCCGTTTGGGTAGAATCCATTCTCTTCAACATCACAAATGAAAAACCTCCCCTACCCTCCTGTCAGCGGGACTTGGGCTACCTGGAACAAGGTACAACCATAATCAATGGGATTTGACAAATGCAACAAGTCGCTGACTGAGAAGTGATCTCATGATGATGCAAGCTAACCTCATGCCACTGAGAGACGTATTACAGCAACCTATCCTAGGAAAAGAAAACTGCAATGGGAAACATAATCCTTCAACTGTGTTAACAATTCATGACTCTCTCTAGGGAGTAATAGGAAGAGGAGTGAATGCCATCCCGTGTCTCCCATGTTGGCACTTGGCAGAAAATGAAAACACTGCTCCTGTGTGTCACAGCGCCTGCCAACAACGGGATGGTGCAGAGACTTACTGCACGGAGCACTTGGCACAGGACATCCAGACACGCTCCATCCTGGAGAGCTGACAGATTAAACACAGAAGTGGATGGATGGTGACATCAGATAAGTGTGACATTATGTTAGCAGGTCGTGTTAATGTCATGCTTTGTTTATACAAGTTGTGTGAAGTCTTCTCTATTTTCTAGAGGAAAAGACAAAGTTTAGCATGGTTTGTAATGAAGCCTCTGCTCATGCAAACAGAAAGCTGCATCTGTCACATGCTGAGGATTTAAAAAGCATGTATAATACGTACGATTAACCCATATATTGTGCATATATAACTATATACATATGCATATACTTATATTTATATTTAACTATATCTTAATACCCATACATATGTATATGTTTCAAGCAAGGCAGAATAAAGGGGAAATTTATATGCTTCTGGTAAAAGCAGAGTTATCTTTTAAGGCTCTTCAGTATGGACACAACATCAAGTTACCTGATTTTATACCAGTCTATGTATTTTTTTTACATGTGGGCATGCTAATGTATATGTATGGATAGATGTATGTACAACTTATATTTGTAAAGTCATATGAAAATGAGATATCACCATATCAAATTGTAGCATACAGAAGTGTGTCTGGTTTTATAGGTTTCCAAAGGTGAAACACATAATTTCCATAAATATTTTTTCTTCTTTAATAAGATGCAGGAAATCCATTACACAGACTATTGAGTACTTCAAAAACACCCTGAAGAATCTCAGTCTCATACTACAAAATTCAGCAATAATCTTTACTTGAATACGTGAAGATTAAAAGGTTGAAAAATGGAAGTGGAGATAGCGTTCTGTGAATGTGCCCATAAGCATCATATTTATGTATGAAGCATCAGATTTATGTGTGGTAACAGGATCTATACACATTCCCTAAGTATTCTCCACACCCTGAATCTGAAGAGAAGAAAGACAAAAACTATTTGCTGCAGAAGCCAAAGAAAGAGAAAAAGATTGGTGACCTGAAAGCTACATAGAATCATAGAATGGTTAGGGTTGGAAGGGACCTTTAAAGGTCATCTAGTCCAACTCCCCTGCAAAGAGCAGGGACATCCCTGACTAGATCAGGTTGCTCAGAGCCTCATCCAGCCTGGCCTTGAACGTTTCCAGGGATGGGGCATCAACCATCTCTCTGAGCAACCTGTTCCAGTGTTCTACAACTCGCATTGTAAACAATTTTTTCCTAATATCTAATCTAAACATGATGTCACTTGTCTGTTTTAAAATATGCTTATGAGCCTCGCTAGGAAATGTCTCAAAATACATATCCTACTGCTTCAATTGACTCTCATGCTGAACTTGCAAAACAAAGTACAGCTCACCATGAGAGGTACTGTGAGAATTAAGCTGCAGAAGTTTTGTTTTGGAGAAAGTTAAACAATCCCACAGGATACCTGTGAGGAGTTCAGCACCCCAAGCACATGACAGGCTCAGACCTTGGAAAAGCTAACTGGCAGGTTTTCAATAAAACCTATGCTTGAAACACAGATCAATATATGTATTGTTAGTGTCAGCAACAGGCAGTACATCCATAGCATGATATGTTGGCTGCTGATCTGATAGATTAACTTATATAATCAAAATAATATCTTGGCTTTCTCTACCTTTGGCTTCCTAATGGGAAAAAACTGAAAAGATGAGGACCATGAATCATAACAAGAATTGGGAATTTTGTGGAATCTATTATCACTTGGAGTGTTTTAACCAAATAATTTTAGAGAACCATGTCATGTTCCTGCCAGAAGACTTAAATGTTCTCTGAAGTCAATGATTCAGGGGTGTTTCTATGAGAAAGGTTGTGTTGATGCTAACTCATTAGGGAGGATAAAGTCAACACACACATGGAGTTTAAATTTTCTCTCTCAAAAAATATACAGCTGATTGTTTATTATCTTTGAATATGCAGGAATTGGCATCTCTAGAAAGAGCTAATTTATTTAACTGCCTGGAATAGGACTTAGGGAACTTAAGAGGAAGCCTTATTTGGAGATATTGGCCTCAGTCCACATTCTGCATCATGTGCAGCTAAGCCTTCTGGTTCAAGGTGGTTATAGGAAAGGAGATAGATCATGTTCAAGTTCTCACACTTAGTTATGTTTCACTAACATTAGAAGAACAAACTGGGATTATTGAAAATCCTTACTGGGTCTTACAAGGTCCAGAAATCTTCATTGTCCCCTCTTTCATTCCAGCTTGGTCTTCTACACTCAAATCCAATCTATCAATGACAGTAAGTGTGTATTAAGATGGTTTATCATAAGGAAACAAACTGCTTTCCGTATTACGGTATATGGCTCTTTGATCCTGTGTCACATGCAGTAAACCATCATCACAGATTATTTGTTGAGAATTGGATTTCTTCCGGAGAAGTATAACTCTGCCTCAAATAAATCTGTTCTTGGTATCTGTGATGGCTTAAAATATGTGGAAAAATGTATAGGAGAGTAATTCACTGTGAGGTCTAGGAGGAAGGAGAAGTAGGGAATACAGAAAGTTCCTAAAAAGACAAAACATCATGCGAAGGTGCAGGAGAAGAGGAATGGGGACGGTGACTACGCTGACCTGAGTTGGACAAAGGGAACATGGGACTGGAAAGGTTCTTCCAACTTGCTGCGTACAGTGAGCAACCACGTTGTACTCTGGAAATTCCACCATAAAACTGCTTCCCTAGTATGTAACTAAAATAGGATCTTTCCCAGACTGACAGTTATAGCCTTAGAAAAAAGCACACAGGATTTTTCCACTTTCTTTTTCTTTTGTTTGTGTGTGTCTGTCTCAATAACAAGGCATAATGCAGCTCTGATCTTTTTCAGGCCTGAGTTGTGCTTCATACATAATATTAACAAATACAAACTATCATGATCAGAAAGGAGTCATGATGCATTTATTACATTTGCAGTGCTTCATTTTTCATCATCTCCTGTACCAGGAAACCCTGGGACTGTGCTGCAGGCTGCAGTATGCAAAGGCCATCTCTGTGTTTTGTCTGGCCTAAAAGACCACACTCAGGAGTTTAAAATATTGTATGTCTAAATGCCCTATGAAGAGCTACTTGGCTGATCTTTCCACTTGCTTTTGCAGCTGCACAGTCCTGGCATACAGCTAAGTGAGTGGCTTGTGGCTGTGGCTGAGAAATCCTGAGTGGATGAGAGGAACAGGGAATTTCATGCTGCCGCCATGGGAAAGCATCAGGGTCTCCAGGATTACCCTCCTGTGCACTGAGCCCCTGTGTTGGCTTATGTTATTTTTACTATTGAAGTGTCACTACTAGGAGATCTGAGATCTGGTTTATAAAGCTTAGTATTTAATCACTGGTTTGGTTTAACATTTGTCAATGTCATACTGCAGTGTTAAGCTGTAGAGCTGAGGGACTATTTACAGTTTGCTGCAAGCCACTGAAATACTTTCAGGTTTGTAACCACAGCAAAAACCTGCTATTTCAGATATGGTCAAATATAAATTCGCTGGCAACAGAAGGCTCACTTGTTTGACATCAAGAACGCTTCCCCTCCGAGATAACAAAAATACTTTGAGGTACATTTCTTGAAACCTTGACATTTGCTTTATTCTTTATGATTATATAGAAGTTTTGTGTACTTTCAAAGCACACAGAGAATTTAAAGCTATAACTTTGTGAAAAAGGGAGGTTCAGTGGTTAGCACATTAACCTGGGAGTCAGGGGACATAGGGATAGTTCTCAGTTTTGCCTACAGCCTTGAGTAAGTTCTCTCTTTCTTTGTTCCTTCATTTCTGCTGTAATTAATATGGCTATATCAATGGTATTCTTTTCATTGTCCTTGCAGACCCAAGGGAAGCATGGTAACAATTGGTCTGGTTTTGTGATTTTAAAAATACGAAGCTTTTTTGATGAATTCGTTTGATAATGATGCAAAGCTTTAGGTTTTGCTGGTTTAATAGCAATAAGAACTGCTGAGTAAGTCTTAGCCTTGCATGAAGGGCAAGAAAGCACTCATTACTCTGAAATCGTTCTATGTGAACTAGACCTACAATTTTGCACAGTATATTTCTGGTGTGTTTCTTTTTTTATTTTGCTTTTCTTAATGTGGCAACAATAAAAATAGCAAATCTTCTGGGGTTATCTTCATAGTCTCTCTGGTAATGACTGGACTATGGTGACAATATTGGAAGCTCAAAGCCTTGGAAGATCTCACTAGGATAATGCTGGGGCCCTTCCAAAGCTGACAAAAGTCAGTAGGAGTTTTTCCACTGACTTAAATGGGTTCTAGATTCCACAGACTATGTATGCTTCATTTAGCTGTATATTTATGAACAAACTAGCAATTGAGGGCTGGCTTTACAAAGAACACATGGCAAGCATGCTACCAAAGACTTATTGGATACAAAGCCACTCTTGCAAAAAAATAGATGTCTTTTCCAGAAGAGTCAGCCAAGTGACTAAAGCGACTCTCGGCAAATGAGAATATGTTTTGCAGGTATGTTCATCTAAAACAATAACAGATTTTAAAAAAACCTGTAGGTAAAGTGTTAGCAATAGCAACAAACCAAAGCATTCTGCTTTGTATTGATACAGGCATTTTGTTGCCTTCTCTCTGGGGCTCTAGAGGCTGCGGAGTGGAATAGGGTACAAGTGCGGAGGTGGGAGCCTCCTCATCTTGAACATGATTAGCTGACTTCCTGCACAACCTTCAGGTTGAAGCTACAAAAGGGCCATTCAACATTAGGCCTTAAGATGTGAACAGTCCAGAGAGTTTTTAGATGATTTTCTGGGCAATTAAGTCTACAACCTACCTAGGAATAATTATAGCTCATCCTTTTGCTGTGCTGTCAAAGCTGCTCTTCAGGCACGCCTGTGACATTGTGAGAGGAAACAGGGACTGGAGATTAATCCCTCTTCCCCTTTCCCAGAGCAAAACATTGTAACCTCTTGGCCACTTCTATATCTTGCCGACAAAATGTGAGCATTCCAAAAAACCGTGTTGTTCCCTGCTGTCCTTGACGAGTAACCTGGGATCCCTCAAGCGGCTCACTTGCTATGCCCACTTCTTCCCATGACTTGAGAACCTGAATATTTCTTCCTGCCATTCCTCCACCATCTCTGTCCTCTCACCTCCCAATTCATCCCATTCCCAGATTTTGTCAAGACCTGGCAGAATCCAAGTCAGGGTTAGCAATAAACCATTTCTATGGGTAACAGGAAAATTGATGGTCAGCTACCCACTTCAGTGTTTCAAGTTTGATGCAGGATGGGAACTCATGTTTTGAGAGTGGGAGGGCTCTGGGAATTGTACAACTTCCTCCTGTCTTGAATGTGGTTAGACTAAATCATAGGGCGTAGAGAATGAAACGCCAGCTGTGCTGCAGTACTGCACGGGAACAGCATCCACAGCTGCAGTCCTCGGTTTTGGTGACAATGTGAGGAGTATTGGGACAAGCAGATTTTGACTCATTATTCTAAGAATAGCCTTGCCCTGCTGATGTACTCTTGGACACAGCTCTATTTCCAGAGAGCTGAATTGGAACAAGAAAGTCCAGTGAAAGCTAAAATACTCCTGGATAGGTCAGATCCCAAAAGACCTGGTTATTTAAAGATTGACCTTTACAGTTTCAGATCAGAGTCTGCACTATATTTCAGAAATGATGGTATGATAAAGCCCTTTCTCCTGTATCTGTGGCTCATTAGCTATACTCAGTTTTACGGTTGACAAATTGGATTTTTGATATAAATAAAGACGATTGTAAAATGAGAAAAATAAGATGGTTAATGTGGAGATAATCCCAGCATCTATTAAAGGGAGAGGAAACAAAATATTTTCTTCATCAATATGGAAAGCTTTGACATATGATTCCCAGTCCTCTGGAAAGGACCAGCTTGACATGAAAAAAAAAATACAGTCCTGCATCCCATGTTACAGGTGATCTGCACTTTCTCCCAGAGAAGGGAGTTGTGCACAAACAGCAGCACTCTGGAAACAGTGCAAAAGGTGTGTGTGGTACTGAGGGCTGCTGTCCAGTTGATTCATATTTCTGTGAGCTGCAGGACCGCAGTTGTCCGTTGTGTTATGGCTGTGGCAGAGCTGTTTTCAGAAATGACTTCAGCAAACTTCATTGAGACAGGATACAGGCTGAATAACAATCCTTCTGGATAGTATAACACTTCTGGTGTGTAACACACCTTTCTGAGAGAATCTCAGGAATCTGTTATATTTTGGATATCTGAGAAAGTGTTGTTTTTTTTTTTTTAAACAGAAGTTACTGTCTATTTGCAGTTTAAGCTAACTGAAATTTTTTATCCTGCTAGTGGGAATGACATGGATACTTATAAATAACATTAAAATTCAGAAGGTCAGAGCTGGATGGTTGGCATTCAGTGGCCTATTCTTGTTAGTGGGATGTGCATTGAAGCAGGTAATGGAAGACTCAAGCCATCCTTCTGGACTCTCACTGCCTCTAAACCCTATGTCACTGATTCTTCCAAGAATACTCAAGTGTAGCGAGTGGAATACAGAACCTTCCCCTGTCTGTTAAGGTGCTGCACGCAAACAGGGTCTCCCATGAGGGAGGACAGATGCACCACTCAGACCATGGTGTACTGCCAGAAATCAGGATTAAGGGAGTCGGAAGAAACTGAGTGTCTTTGCTCTCCCAGCCACTGCAGCTCCATGCCTTTCTTCAGCCCCTGCGGGAGCAAAATCAGCTTGATTTCAAATTGTTGAATCAACATTGTGTTCTCGGGGAGCATTTCCCCTGTCCTTTTCCCTGCAGGATGTTAACCCCATTGCTATGGTCCGATTTACACGTTTACATTAGTACTTCTGCTTCCACTAGGGTAACTGCAATGCTGCTCAGCACTGCCTCCCTACCCAGATAGTGAAGGGCAGGTACAGGTCTTCTGAGGATATTAATGTTCTGCAAAACACTTTATTTCAATTAACAACACCTCTGTCATTATCAGAGGCATGGCCGACAAACTACATGTCTGTCAGATCTGTGTTGCTTCATGGGAGAGTCAGAACTAGCTCATATAAAATAATTCACATGAAAAAAACCCCAAACAGCCCTCCCAGTTCTCTCCATGCTCACGTCCCCTCCCCTCCTTCCAAAGTGGGAAATTCTGTATTTCAGGACAGAACCTCTCAAAAGCTAAAATTTTTGTTTGTCTGAGAACTGTTCATTAGCAGACCCAGGTCATGAATTCATGCTCGCTCCTTGTAGTTTGAGGCAACAGCAGCTGCTAGAGGCACCCTCCAAGGACTGAACCCCATCTGTGCAAACACATTTCTTGAAGCTGTACAGAGGCTGTTATCAGCCTGGGTGGAATAAAGTTCGTGTCATGCATGGTGTCTGCAACAGAGCAGGGAGCCAAGTCCTCACCTCTGAGTGTCATTTCTATGCCTCCATACAGAAATACTGTTACTGGACTTATTTATGCTTCTCTGTGGTCTACACAAGAAAATGGTTGAGTTTCTTCTGGGACCCTGCTTCCTTTCTCTGCTCTGAGAAATCCTGACTTTCATGTTTTTTATTTTTTTCTTGGATTGGAGTCAATAAGACAGGTAGCTGAACAGTGGACGGGCTGCTTCTCAGCCTCTGGACTTGGGATTTTACAGCAGACTGCTGAGGCGGTGACCTCCAAATGCAAGGTGAGGATTGTGAGTCCTGCTGGGATGCTACTGAAGGACTGTCTCCTTCTGCACTGTGAGGAGAGAGAGAAGCTTGGCACAACTGTATCTGTACTGCTGGTAGTGTGCAACCCTGCAGCAAAATCATTGCTCTTCCCTGCCTGGGTTTCTAGCCAAAGAACTACTCAGTTACTGCAGATTGGAGCAGCCCATCGTACATGCAGTGCTGACAAAGGAAAGATCAGGGCTTTTAGCAAAACAGAGAATAAATCGAACTGTGAGTATGAATATCTACCAACACTCTTATTCTCCAGGAAAAGGAAGATTGAATGCCTTAGAGATCTAGATTAAACCTGCCACATTATGGAAGCAGAGATAAGGGAGCTCTATTACCCACCGCTGTGTCCATCCTCTAATTAGTGTCTTGTTTAGAAATGTTTATGGATTTTTCCTTTGATGAACCTGAAACTCATCAGAATTTTTACTCAGAAGTGAGACACCCTTATGCCAAATCTGCCAGTAGCTCATAGGTGTGCAAAACCAACTTTGTCTGTATGAGGCAGAGTAGGGACACAAACCAAACCCATCACACTCCGGGAAAGTGCCCTAACCAGCAGGCTGTGAACCGAGCAATCTCTCTGAAAAGCAATTCCTTCTAAAGGTTCATAAGCTCTTTTACAGAAAACTTACGTTGAGCATGGCAAGATATTATGGAAATTTTTGGTTATAACAAATCATTTTTTTCCCAAAGTTTCATGGAAACATTCCTAACTGCTCCACATTAGGTATTAAGGCCACTCTAGTCAGAGGTGTAGCTTTACCAACAAAATGAGTAATATCTACAAAGTGTTGTCTGCAGTCTGTTGGACTAGGGACAACAACTATGCAAAACATTGCTGAAGCTCCTGGGAAAAGAACAGGCACAATTTACTGGCTATAAGATTCAGGTTAGGGCAAGCTGAATAGGAACAATGGTCTAGTGAGTAGGCTACTGGCTTATGATGCAATAGAACACGGCTCAGCTCTTGGCTTAACTTCAGACTTTTTTGTTACTTTAGGGAAGATACTTAAATCTTTCCTGTGTCACAGTTCTCCACCTGTCCATCTGTAAAAAAAAGGATAATTATACTTTCCTACATCAACAGGGATGCAGGGAAGGTAAATCCACTGATGACTGCAAAGCCTTGAGGTGCTGCAGGAGGGAGGGTCTAGACAGGGAGATGTTAAATTCTGTATCTTCCAGTTAAGGAAAGAGAATGCAGAAAATATTTTCTAAAGACATATTGCAAGGTTATTTTTCCCTTTCTCAAATATGATCTGTAGAGAGGTATTTCTACCCTTTTTCTCTCCTCTATTCCTTTTAAAGTACATTCTCTTGCAGGCAGAGACAGACATACAGCAAAGCACATGATATCTAAAATATATGACTGTCCTATATTTCTTCAGGCTGGATTTGATGGTTTTCTGACACTGAAATAATCAGAAGTTTTATGTTGGATTTCATAGTGCCATTTCTGAGAATTTGATATTTCACCTTGACCATTCAGATCCTTCAAAACTGTCTTTAATATCTGCATGGTGTGGGAGGGAGTGTTTCTGACAATCTTTGTCCTTTCCAGGAGTTATTTTGTGTGAAGTTATGCCGATCGATTTGCTACGAAGTAAGTCAAAGCTTTTCTCTACTAAGGATTTGCACATTTGTTTTCATGTAGGAAAGCAAACAAAAAAATCACCCATTTCTAGAAGATAAATATTTTACTTCTCAACTTTTGTAGTGTAGTTTCCTTTGAAACTCAGTTTAAAGAAACGGATGAGAGCTAAATGTAGACAAACTGGATTGAGCTAAGTTAAAATCCTATTTTTTTTCCCTCTGAAAGGCAAAAATCTTTTCAGCTAAATTCTCCTTTCGCAAATTTCTTCTATTTTACTTTGCAATGGGATTCATTTTACTTAAGTCTAATCACTGAGTGTTCGATTTTCTCTGTATCAAGTCAGGCACCTCTGGAGTGTGAATAATTTCCTGTGACATACTCTGAAAGTACCTGTTGCTCCCACCTGATGGTAGCAGAAACCTGGACGACTTATTTAAGCTAGTTACCTAGTTTTTGGATAGGCAATTTTAGGCAAAGAACCCATATAGTTGTAATCAATATCTGTGCATACTTTACTTTTAAATCATTGCATGACATTCTCTGAGTCTTCAGACTCAGTTTGAAATAGGCCTTCCAAAATTCAGACACCTTAAATTCTAGGCTTGTTTTGAACCTCAGGGTTTCTAACCTACAGAACTTAGGTACTTTCTGAGGAAGAGATTTGACTCTGACTTTATTTGAGTAGCTGTGTTGCTGATATGATCTGTCCTCAATTACTGCGCACCACAGTGATCTCTCTGCCACATGCCACCTTTCTGGGTGAGAAAGCCCTATGATAAATGATCAATAGCTTTCGAACTTGTCTTTTAGGTGAAGGCTTGTGATATTTCTGTTATTATCTTTGTGTTTAACCAAGACCTGTCACCCTTCACCTTCCCTCTCCAGTACTTGCAAAGCCTGAACGTGGGTTCTGCATCCAGTCCGTGAAGGAGGGTGAGTTACCATGTCCACTTGGTGTGGGATTTGTCCCTCCTGTACTGGTTACACTGCTTGCACTGGATGGTGGAGGTGGCTGAGCTACTGCTTTACCCCTTTTCTCAATTCCCCTAGAAATGAATAGAGATTTGAGCCGGAGTTTCTCACTATTTTTTTTTCTTTTCTTTTTTTTTTTTTTTCTCAGTGGAAGTGCAGAGGCAATGTCAGGGGCTGGCATTTCCCTGTCCCTTCCTTCCTCAGCCACGTCTTAGTGCTGGTTTGGGCTGTGAGTAGGCTGCAAGATTTGCACAGATCTATCACTAAATCTCAGAGCCAGACCCTAACAACCTCCTAATGGCACCTTCTAAAGCAGCTGCAGTCTTCAATGGAAGTCAGAGTCATGGGAGTAACAGAAAACTGCACAGGATGGTGAGTTTTGCTGCTTTTAGAGATAAGATTTAAACTGATACGTGAGATGGGGGAAGAAAACATAGTATTCTCTTCATCTTGTTCTGTTTCAGCATTTGTAAGGCTCCAGTCACCGTGGCATCTATGCATGAAAGATACCTTGTGTCAGCAGGATATGTATCAAAGGAGTCTTTTTCTAATGGATAAACCTGATATCAAAGAACTGAAGAAACTGAACCAGAATTTACAGGTGTCCTTTGCTTTGATCATTAATTAAAATGTGACTTATACTCACGGTGTCCCTATTAGAGGACTTGACACAACAAAGCATCTGAGGTACCTGACTATTTCTTATAATGCTGTGAAAGACAGGTGTTCATTCCTGGGAAATCTTTGAAGCTAAAAATAAAATAAAACAAAATTAGAATTAAAGGATATTTCCAGGTACATAGTAATCATCTTAATACTTACATTCGAGGGGGTTTTGTGTGTGTGTTAAATACTGACAGAACTCTTGGCTGGAAAGGAATGCAGACAATGAGGTAAAGTAAAGCCTTGTAAGTCATTCGAGATCAATCGTCAGAGAATGGGCCTCAGCCATGTCATTATCAGATTAATAGCTGAGTTCCAATTTAAGCTGGAATTATTTGGATAACAGAAATCAAAAGGAAAGTTTTTTGCAAACAATTTGCCTTGAAGCAAAATAAAAGTATTACTGATAGGATTTTTTTGTGATTTTCACCACACCCCTTGAAATTCCATGAAGACTAGATTGCTTCGCAGGTAGACCATGAGAGAGAGTCAACCGCAGCACCTTGAGTTATTCCAGCCTGAAGTATAATATGGATCAGGCTGTCTGATCTCTCCAGCAGCCAGTCAGGACACTAGAAACCCAGCCCATGAGTGTTAATGGGCTGTATGGCAACCATATGTGTTGAAGATCCGGAAAAGCTACCTTAGGTTAGAGATTTGAGGATGTCTTCTTACAGCAGGTCGATTGGCAAGTGAGCTTTCCATCCCTTCATCTTCCTCTCTTATTCATCTTTAATAAGCTCACAACTTAATAGTTAAGTCTATCTGTTGTTTGAAATAGCATTGAACATGCCTGGGGTTGAATCAGCTTTTAAAAGGCAATTTACACGTAGAAGAACGTACCAAAAGAATCCTGCTGCCCTACCAAAATATTTAGCAACTTCTTAAGCACTAAACACATGTTATCTTAGAATCATAGAATAGTTAGGGTTGGAAAGGACCTTTAAAGGTCATCCAGTCCAATTCCTCTGCAAGGAGCAGGGACATCTTCATCTAGATCAGGCTGCTGAGAGCCCTGTCCAACCTGGCCTTGAATATTTCCAAGGATGGGGCATCTACCACCTCTCTGGACAACCTGTGCCAGTGTTCCACTTGGAAAAAATTTCTTCCTAATGTCTAATCTAAATCTACCTTCTTTTAGTTTAACACCGTTACCCCTTGCCCTGTCACAAAAGGCCCTACTAAAAAGTTTGCCCTCATCTTGAGGGTGGTAGAACACTGGAACAGGATGCAGTTGGCTTTCTGGGCTGCAAGCACATGCTGCTGGCTTATGTTGAGCTTCTTGTCCACTGTCACTCCCAAATCCATCTCCTCAGGGCTACTCTCAATCCATTCTCTGCCCAGTCTGTATTTGTGCATGGGATTGCCCTGACTCACGTGCAGGACCTTGCACTTAGCCTTGTTGAACTTCATGACGTTTGCATTGGCCCACCTCTGCAGCCTGTCAAGGTCCCTCTGGATGCCATCCATTCCCTCCAGCCTGTCAACTGCACCACACAGCTTGGTGTTGTCCCACCGTCCATGGCACTGACAAAGATGTTAAACAGCACCGGTTCTAATACCGACCCCTGAAGAACAGCACTCATCACTGGCCTCCACTTAGACATTGAGATGTTGACTGTAATTCTTTGAGTGCAACCATCCAGCCAATTCCTTATTCACGGAGTGGTCTGTTCATCATATCCATGTGTCTCCAGTTTAGAGACGAGGATATTGTGTGAAACAGCGTCAAATGACCCTCTCCTGCTATGACTCTATGAGTTTCACATGCATTTCATAAATGTATTCTACTCTGTGAGTGGTTGTATCATCTGATCTTTATGACATGTTGAGGTGAGGGAACCCAACAACATACAGGAATTTTACTTGCAAGAGCATTGGCTCCTCGTGAGGTGTCATACTGCTGTGACCCTGAGTTGGTAGCAATTACCAGTGAGTGCTGCATGGTTTCCAGTGCCACGGCTGAGAATCTACCCAGTGTCTATCCTCATATTCATGGTTTTGTGCAGTGACTGAAGTGTCAGAGGAGAGGATCCTCCAGCTGTCAATCCCTCCGCAATGTACAGGTACTATGAATGCTGATGGCCACTTGCTGTTAAACTCCTCCACCCCCCAAATGTAGAATAACTGAATAATTTCTGCAGCTATAGAGATTCTCTTAATTCTGTGCTGTACTGGGTGCAGTGACAGTGTGGGAGGCAGCATAACATCAGCTCTGGACTGTTCCAGCTTAGACGAGGACCCCCTGGTTTTTATTGCTTCCAGTTATGGGGGCCAGGTCCCCATTTGGTTTAAATCCTGCTTTAATTTATGCCATCTGAAAAGCTGGTCCACTCATACTATATCATGTAACAATTAAATCAAGAATTTAAAGACTAAGCCTAGAGTTTTGCTCTATGAACCATGTTTTGCAATGTTACATTAACTAGGCTGATGTCTGTAATTCAGGACTTCTATGAAACATCCCAGGTTGAAAGGCATGACAATACATGAGCAGAGTCAGTAAAAGACTAGCGTGCAAAACAAATCACATGTGTTTCTGGCAAACTTTCTATGCGAAGAATGACCCTGTGAAGTCCTGTGTCATTACAAGGGGGACCTATTTCATTGCACACCCTTTGGTAAAGCCCATAGCATGACAGCTGTGGAGCACTCCTCCTGGAGACCTGACAACACCTTTAGCCATCAGAGAGGCATTCTCTATCAGGGTTCAGGTTCTGATTTAGCAGAGTAAGTAACTCCAGAATACAAGGGCGTTCTTTCCCTGCCTGCCCCCCCCCCGCCTTTTTTCCCTGATGTAAGAGAACACAACAGTTTGTAATACATCTAATGTCAGATGACATTTTTTACTTTGTCTTTATCCTTAACGTTGTATCTATAGGTAGATAGGTTATTGATATCTGCATATATTCTGTACTATATTTTAAAAAATATGTGTAGAATGGACTACTGACATTTCTAGCTGTAACATATTTTCACCAGATGTATTATGCCCATTCATAGATACTGTGTCCTCACTCCCTTTTTAGTTAGCAGCTTACCTTGTTCTTTGTCAGTAAGCACCCTTGAGGAATATTTCTGTGAAATATAAAAAGCTTGCAAGTATACTTAAACTATACCAACTAGCTAGATGAATGGCACAAAGAGTGAATCAACAAAGCCATCCAGAACAGTGAGGACACTAGTGAGGACAAAACTTTTCATCCTTTCCAGGAAGAGTCTCCTTGATTTCTATTATCATTAGCATCTGGACTCTTCAATTCAGATCATATGCCTTTAAAAAAAAGTAAATTAACTCCATATTCCTGAACATTCATTTCTAAAAATGGACTGTAAACCTTACCCACTGTGGCAGAGATGCAATGTCACCCTGTTTACTAATGACCTGAGTGTCTGAAATTTGAAGAAAGAGAAAGCATAGGCATTATCCATCTCCCTTTACTCATCACAAGATTTTAAAAGAGAAGGCAGTCACCTCCTATTGGCACAGCTACTGCTGATGTGATACCTATTCCATGCCTTTTAGATTCTACTTTATCTTTGTAATCTTCATGGAAAAGGATTTGCCAGGGAAAATATTCCTAAACGAAATTACTTTGATTTTGTATTGTAAAAAAAAAAACGTAAATCTACCATTGAAAGGAACTAAAGAAAAGAAAAACACTGAATATCCAGGTCAGATGCAGCCTTAGGTGTCAGGTAGAAAATGGAGCGGCAAAACTCCCTCTTCTCTGCTGCAGTGTATATAAACTTCTGCAACTGACTGTTACAGCTGTGGTTTATTTCACTGCTGGCAGTTCTGTGAAATATTGATTATTCCAGAGGTCTGTGTCAGTAAATTTCCAAGAAGTCAATGAAGATATGTGTTTTATTCTGGAATCATTGCTGTATATGTATAACTGAACACTTGATCTATCTTTTCTTGGCAGGCATTGAGAGAAGGGCTGTACGTAACTTACACATTCACCTTCCAAGAATTGTAAGAGAGGGAAAGTCTTAACAAGAAAAGCTGGGAAAGAAATTTTGGTGCCTGATTTAGAGTAAATACATCCCTAAAATTACAAAATTGGCCAGGGAAATAATTTGGGATAGATTGTTTATTTAATGAGGAGTTAAAGAATGGCCTTTACTCTGATATGCTAAGCTTTGTTGATGGGGCAAAGGGCTGTTGGTAGAATTGTTTAAAAAACTGAGTGAAGGTTTTAGGTGAAATCCAGTTCTGAATGGAGCAGCTGGCACTTATGTCTGTGAGGCACCAGTTCTGCCTGTACAGAAGCAGCAGGGCAAATTCATTCTCTGTAAATACAATTAACACGTGTTTGTGTGTATGACTTTTTCTGCAAGACTGTTACAATCGTGACTATAACAGGTGGTATTGTGAAACCTTCAGTATTTCAAAGCTCTGCATCAGTATGTGTAAGTCATCTAGAACTGGTGGGGGACAACAATTAAAAACACATAAAAATGAAATAAAAAATGCTGAAGTATAACCCAAAGGCTTTTAAGTTCAAATATAAACAGCAGGAATCATACATTTATTTCTGTATGGATCTTTAGCTCTAAATAGCATATGTGTATTTTTTTTTCAGACAATCATGATTTTGTGGACTCATGAAAAAAATGTGGACATAGTGCCCTTGCCACCCTCCAGTCATCCATGGTATTTTATATATAAATTTTTTCCCTATTTCCCCATCAATTTCTGGAAAGAGCACTTGTTTTTATAACTGTCACATGATTATTTGCAAAACACTTCCAGCGTTTTTCTTCTGGAGATATACAGGATGAGTAGAATGAAGTCTGTTAATTTACCATTGATGCAAGCAATTTTTTTTTTTTTTTTCGGAATTTCCCTAGCACACTCATCAACTAAACTTCAGTTTCATCAAAGAGTGTAATGAAAGTACTGTAGGTAAATTACTTGACTGGCAAGAATTACTACTTCTTCACAAATCCGGGCTCAATATATTTTCAGAAGATTTTTCTTGGAAGCCTAAGCAGCTGACTTCAATGCAAGAGTAACTGGATGAAATTCTGTGGTTTGAATTAAAGAGGCAGACTAGGTGATCTAATGTTTTCACTCTAACCTTTGCAGCTCTGAGAAGGGGATCTGTCATATGAGTCAGGCTACTTCTACATAAGCATTTTTAAGTGTAATATTGTGCTTTTTTATCTTGCTAGGTCTTCTCTGAGGAACTTTCCCACTACTACGCTGCTCTGTAAAACCAAAATTTTGCTTTTCAGATATTTGGTTGAGCAGTGTGGCAAGGAAGGTTATAGTTGAATTTAACAATAGATGTTATAGATGTTATGGACTTTTTTGTATACCTTGTAAACTCCATAGCATAATAACTGCTGAAAGCAGTTGAAGATTGTGGTAACTGAAGATACGAACATATTTTTGGATTACAGCTGTGCTTTTCTAGTTTGAAGCTGTCTGTCAAAGACTGTAGAGAACATGAAAATGTGATCAACCAGAACCATAAACAAAAAACCCAGCCCAACAACCACATGGAAAAATAGCCAACTGCAGTCTGGATTACCACAATTATCAACAAGATTTCCATTCAGAAATCCTCTCTTTGGCCTGTCTTCTAATACTATCACTAATGGAAGGAATGCTCTTAAAGAAGGCAAACTCCTTTATATAGTTGCTTTTGATTGCATACCAAATAGAGTTTCAACCAGAGAAAATGAATAAACAGCTGCAGGAATTTGCGAACAATTACAGCCTGTTTTTGTTTTTTTTTCCTGACTCTCTCTCTCTCTATCTCAATGCAAGTGTACATGGACATGTTTAACTTTTTCAGATTTGTTTAATATTTGACTATTATCCAGTGATATTTGCATTTGCGGAATTTTTCAAACCACGTTGGAAATTTTCTCCAGCGATTCAAAACTGTGCAGCCAAATTGTATTGCTTCATTTTGACTTGTCAAATTGCGTGTTTCTTATAGCATCTTTTACGGTAGAAATTGCAGCAGTTGCAATAGTTGCAGGGAAAGGTGACGGGACACATATATGGTTTATTATCACTCTGTTTGGGGTATTTGCAGAAGGGATTAGAGAGACCTTTCTCAACACATAGCTTTAAAGCTACTAATTAAAGGAAAACTCTCTACTTTTATTCAGTATGCTAGAAGACACCTAAACCTTAGCTGTTAGGATGCTGGCTTTGATCTTCAAAAGTGCAGTTTATGGCAGTGTCAAAACAGAGATAATTTCAGACTTGCTATTTCAACATTTGACTGATTCTTCCTGACTGGGTTCTTGAAGAACAAGAAATGAAACTATAAAGTTAGGGGAAAAAAAAGAAATAACTGTGCATAAAGTGTATAAAAATCTGTTCCAAAATCGAGAGTGTTATTGATTATCTAGTTCAAAGCACAGGTGCTTTTATTAATGGCAAGTCATGACAGCTGGAACATACTTCTCTTATTTAGAGGGTGAAATGAATCACTGATTCTCTCATTACACTGGTCTGTCTCTAAAATATCAGAGATGTGAAGCAATGCTGCTATGGCTAGTACTCCGAGCGTGGTCTGCTAAATCCTGTCCTGCTGTGAAATCAGTCACCTCAATTTATGTGCAGCATAACACTTCTGTTTTTATATAAAAGCTGCACTTTAAAAAATACTGATAGGTGGATAACAAGATTCATATCCTGCAATGGAAATATGAGGCTGGCTGGTAGTTTTCACTAACTGACCCAGCTTTAAAGTAGTGGCTGTTTCTACAGTGTATTATTTAGGTTCTGGAAATATAGCTTGAAAAACGGACCAGACACTGCAACTGCGCTCTCTGTGAGGAGCATGCACTTGCATGCTAATAATCCACATCAGTGGTATGAATCTGATGAACTTGTTCTACAGTAGCTGCAGGAATGATTTTAAATGACTCATCCTAGCACTGACACTAGAAACGGCCTTCTCAGCATTGATTTTAAATAATGATCTCCCCTGATGCTCAGTGCCTAGCCTGCCCGTGGAAACATCAGTTATTTGGAGACTGCTGCAATTCTCAGTCCACTAAAATTGTGATGAAAGTCTTCCTTCTCTTCAAGGATCTCTTTGCCAGCAGCAAATAGCTATGGCAGGCAGATAACAGGAAAAGTACCTCCCAAGAGCAAAATGAAGTTTTATTTAATGTGCTCTAGGATAAACACTGCATTAAAATATTAGTATGAGCAAATTTCTCCAAACAATTGTTAAGATATAGACAGAGACACATAGAAGTTGCTTTTGCCACATCACGCCAAAAGCAAAAAAAAACCCAGAGGAATTCCCCCCTCCATTTCCCTGTCACCTACAAATTACTGGGTAGGTCACCCATTTCTAGTGCTAGCCTATCTCTGAACACTTTAGGTTGTTTTCCTATACAGAAACGTGCTTTTTCTCAGGAGTTATGAGTTTTGCTGAACTAATGCCAGAATGAACATTGATACCAGGTGCCTGCTCTGGCAGAATCCAGTATCACACCTACAGATAATGTGTAAAATTACACGTCATGCCCAAGAACCACAAATTATTCTGCCCTTTATCTCAAATAACATGATAACTCCTACTTTGAGACTTCAGACAGTGTAGCCCTGGCAAAAAGAAAGCTTTTCATAGCCAAGCCCATCAAACCTAATGTATTTTACTGCAGCAGAGGGGTTGACTTTTAAAGAAAATGTATTGCCGAAATGAATCTACCTTTGGTGTATAAAATAAAACACACTGTCCTGGGCAACTACAGTAATAAACAGGGTTTGACTAGTTTGGAAGGAACCACAATGCTCTCCAGCTTGCTGCTGGAAGCTCAGGAATGAAGGTGATGCAGATACAAGCACATAAGGCCTCATGATGAGAGAGATAGAGAGTTAGGAATGACGAAATCATCTCCTCTGAGGTTTCTGACTCTTGCTAAAGTGTCTGAGATGTTCACGCTTTGTGAAGAGTGCTGAAGATTTGAGAGGAGCAGTGGTCATGACTGGTAGCACCACACAGGCACTGAGGAGGATGATGACTCTTGGGACCCTGCAGGCCACCACTGCTGTCCGTGTGTGGCCAGTGGGAGCTCTCTGGACATGTTCCCAGTTAAATTGTTCATGTTCAACTAGTAAAAAACCCAAAATTTGGGACTTGGTCTCCATGCCTTAGTTTCTCTGATTTCTAACACATCTTGAAATTTTGGATCCTCCAAATGCACAGCTGATCTCCTAATTAACCTCAAACACACAAGGTGACTAATTAGCAAATAAAATTTTTCTGGAAGTGAGTCCTGATTAAGCATATTGTATTTTTTTTAAAGGAGGCTCATGTCAAATATACCAAACCACCTCTGTTACTGAGAATGAAGTGACTGATCCCAAAGGACTACACTCCTAGTCTCTAAAAACATGACTGCAATAATTCATTGTATATATTTGCATGAGGAAGTTCTTAAGTCATGCAGAGCAATGTCCTTTTTCATACAGAAATGCAGAAGTTTGCACTGAGGCATGAATTTGACCTCAAAGAATTGTGAACTGTCAGCAGAGATCAGATGAAAATTTACATATTATTAAGATCAAAAGAGTAATTTCCTGAGGTTTTTTTAAATCCACTTTTAGGCAATAACAATAAGGTTATTCAGGACTTCCTACTGCAAATTGTTTGTTGGAATAACAGGCTGACATCTGGGATTTTTTGAAAATTTATAGACTAAATAGTTATTATGACAACTTCTACCTTAATCTCAATTTCATTTTGAATTTCTGATCTTTGTGCATTTTGCTGGAAAAAAAAGAGGGTAGGCAAAATGTTGGCAATTCTAAAGTAAGTGACTGCTTAACATATCATCACTAATATGGAACTGGCCTGGTTAAGGACATAAATCTTTAAGGACAAAGATAATCATCTTTATAGTTTGCAAATTCCTTATTAGCGTGCAGATACTGTTACTATAAATTCAAGCTGCATATTATGAGCCACACATTTTTAGCTGTTTAAATTCATTCTCTGAATATTTAGTAAGATGATGAAGGGAGGTGAATGGCATCTCCCCAGCTGGACACAGTTCCAGCTTAAGCAAGACGATAAACTTCTAATATGAAGATGGAACTTATGGATGCTGGCCAGAACAAAATAACATTTCATTAGTGGAATTCCAGTTCAAACTGTATTCTGGAAAGAAACCATTCTAACAAGGCTCCTCTCCCTTTTAGGGGCTTCTGGAAAAAAAAAAGGAAAAGCCAAGTGTGTGGTCTTTTGAAATTTCAGATTAATTTGTAAAAGAGACAGCATGGGCAGCTCTTAGGAAAAGAAACAGAAACAAATGCTGCAAGTTGACAAGAAATATTTGCTGTCCATAACCTCTTATAACAGCACCCACGACTCTGCAAATAGAATTATTTTTTCCTGCAATACGCCCAAAACCATGACCCTTAGACTCTTGTGCAGATTATTTAAGTGGTAGTTGATTTCCCAGATTTTTAAAGGCAAATAAAATATATTGCACACAGGAATAAGAAAATTAATTCTGTCAAGATACATGGATCTTGATGTTTACATTTTGAGATCCTTTTAGATTCTCACATAGTCTTTATCCTTGAAATAACTGTTCAACTTATCCTTTGTTTTGTCACTTAATTACTACAATAGCATACATGTCTTCGGGAGTGCTATTGATAGGTAAGTCCTCACACGCAGCAAACCTAAGTTAAGGCTAAGTTATTTCAGCATCTAAAAGACTGCTTATTTATCCCTAAAGGTACCGCATAAGATGGGGCTCCAGCTGCAGTGTGCATAATCACAGTCCATGTAAATCTATGTAAGTGTTAACCTTGACAAAACACTGGATGTGGTCCTAGATGCAGTAAATCTTTGCAATGTTCAGCAGCGTACTGTGGCTTCACACTGGCTCATTTGCCTGTATACTTATCTAGCCAAAAGTTTGCATTTACTCTGGTTAAAAGGTGTATCCTTCACTAGTACAAAAATGTTCATCATGTGGTTTTCTCTGCTGGTGTGTTTGACCCTAAACTCACTGGTCACAAGATGTTTCTACGCAATAATAGCTATCACCTCCTCCGCGCCTGAAAAAAAAAAAATCAGAGTGGTGTTGTGGAGTCTGTACCCTTGGACCTATTCAGAAGTCAAATGGACAAGGCTCTGACCAGTCCCATCTGATGTTGAAGCTGATCCTCTTTTTAGCATGACTTTGGGCTACTTGAACTCCAGAGGTCCCTTCCAACTCAAATCATTCTGTGATTCTGCAGTTCAGCCCGTTACTGAAAATCTGCTCTTTCAGGGTGGACAACACGGCAGAAATATGTGCTAAAGTCTTTGTATCTTAATAGTCTAAGAAGCAACTATATTTCACTGCAGACTCACATCCAGATTCATGCCAGACTCAGGCACCTCAACTTAGTCACACAACTGCCCTCCTTTCCCAGTCAGTCAAGCAGAGGTCTTGTGTAAAGATTTCTGCATCCAGAAAATGCTGTTCTCTCTCTGCTGACTCTATGGGCAACCCAGAGTACTTGCACTTCTAATTCATGCATCTTAGTTTGCTGTCTATAGTTAAGTGGGGTGAATTCAGGCCCCCCGCACATATTTCCAATTTGTCTCTGATAGTAGACATTCACCTTCCTTTGATAAAAGGTGACTGTGTTACATACTGAATCTCTCAGACCCATGAGCTCAATAGAAGAATAAAGCAGGAGCCTAAGGAACATTAAGTTCAAAGGAAGCCAAAGGATTTGATGGAAGTGACATATGGCATTTTAATTCCAAGAATTACTGTTAATTTGAAAAATTGTCCCCACAGAGATCAGTGGTAGTATCAGAGATAGCATTAAGCTGCATAAAAGGAGATGCTTTTCAGAGCAGTTACTTTGGGAAGGAAATTCAGAATGGTCAACAACTTACATTTGAGATGCTACTAAAATCAACGGCCTCCTTTGACAGTTTTGCTTTTCAAACATCTTTAAGTTAGTGCTGTTGGTAGCACTGTTACTGTGCACTATATTTCAGCAGCTGGAGCAGCAGGATATGCCCCGTGGAGAAAGAATGAAGGAGATAAAGAGATTTTCCAGATGAATTATTTTTACATGAAGGCAAATACCACATTTTCCTTTTAAAGCAATTGTTATTTTATCCCATAGATGCTGTTATTTACAGTGGCTCAAATAGTTTACATTCAAGACGAACGCTTAGCAAGATCAACTTGCTTTGGTACAACCAAACGAAACACTTGACAACAGTTTAGCAGCAAAGCTCTTACACAGAGATCGCCATGCAAACTGTTTGCTTAGGCAACAGAAAACAGAAAACCACTATTGCAGCATTCTGTTTTGGAATGGAGTTTGGTTATTGGAGTTGAGTTAGGTTATTCTTGGTCTAAAAAGGCCTTAGCACTACGCGGAGCTGGCAGTCACCACAGCTGAATTCACTACTGTGCAAAACGCATGGTGACTGGAGTCACTTCACACCCAAAGGCCCACTGGGAAAAATACACTTTGCTAGTTCTCTGCACAGAGGTGAACTGCACACTGCATGCTCTAGACAGAAGTATGAAGCAGTTTGTGATGCAACATTTTGGCAAAATTTTCCAAGTATACAAGAAAGCCCTGGGAAAAATTAGACTTCCCTTCATTTATGTAAATGCTTCAATTTTACACAAATCCTGGTGAAAGCCCAAGCATTCTGGATGATAATTCATATTCATTTGCAAAATCTTCATGTCCTTAGCAAGATTGATGCATAAATAATTCTAGAGAACAGTTCTTGGAAGCCATCATCTATAGTAGTAATGTTTTAAGACTTGTGGGGACACATTCAATTAAAGCTTCATACAGTTTCCATACCAAAGAAATTCACACAAAGCTGAATAAATAATAATGGAGAAAATGTTTCCAACCTACACTAACTTATAGTATGTTTCCTTTACACTGCTTTAGAAATGTAAAGGGACCTTTAAATGGTTTAAATGAACTGTTAATGCAGGACATAAAGGACATTAACATAAATGAGAATCAGCTCCATGAATATTAGGGTGTTAAACTATTGTCTGAATTACTTGGCTTCAGAAATTCAAAGAAAGATTATGAATCCAATTCTGACTTTGAAAATTTTTAAGCCTTCTCCTCTGCTTTACTTTTTATTTAATCTTTTTTTTCTTGATCGTGAATTGCGATTGCTTTTATGTTGTGTGGCTCAGCTTCAGGGGAAGGGAAGGGAGAACGATGCTATTCCAGGCAATTCAATAGCCTAGTTGCTGGATACAATCCGAGACCTGCAATGTGGGTTCAGGCCTTGGATTTCAACTCACTCACTGCCTAAAAGAACACTTGAACTTATTGACCAAGAGGCGTGTGACTCCCTTACCAATTTTTTTTTTGTGCTGAATTTGGAGCTATCATTATGAATCAAGAGCAGACTAATAAAGTAGGCTCCTCTGAAGGCCTGTGTGGGATTTCCTGGCTCACCTCTGAAATATCAGGAGGTTAGATGTCTTGCTTCCACCTGTCTTGCCAAACCAAGGACTTCTGAATATATATGAGAATTTAGGTCCTCTGAAGTGTTCAGTGATATTATAGCTCAGGCTAGAAGAAGTTAGTCCTATGACTGGAGGAGTACCCAAGGCAGGACTGAGGTGGGAAGTCAAGGTGGTACCAGGAGCAGGAATTTGATGCAGAAGTGGAGCAGAGATAGGGAGTTAAGAAAGGCCTCAGCAGTTAGTGAAAACTAATTTGGGAAGTGCCGGTGCACTTAGACCGGGTTAAGTGTGCTAAGATTGTTGGACCTTCTACAATAATCCTGCAAATCTCTCCTGTAAATTCAGGAGTGTATGAATTGACTCTTTTCTGGAAATAGGATTCTCCCTTATCCCTGAAGTGTAGTTAAGACTCTGGACACAAGACTTCGAAAGCAACACATGCCTCTAGGTTTCAGAAGAGACACCAAATCCTTCAGTCCATCTGGGAATTTATTATTCAGTTACAAAGGGTCTGATATTTGGGTTCACTGAGATCATCCACTTCTACCCATCAGAGAAACCTTGAGGAGGAGGTTTCTGAGTCCTGAGGGAGAAAAAAAGGTCTTGAAGACTCAGGATATTTCAAAGATCAAAAGACAGCAGTCTAAAAAGTCTCCATGGAAAGAAAGTCTTTTGCCATTTGACAAACACAGAGACCAATTTCCGGGTTTCCTGGAAAGGTTTGAAGGTTCCCTGGGCTTTAGGGACACAGGGAATATATGTGGAGTTCATGGACAGAGCAAAATAAATAGATGCAATGGCATATATAAATAAAAATATTTGATACACGGCCTTTGAATACATAAGTCTTTGGACATAAATCCTGCTAAAATACTGGTGGAGGTGGGAATGGGAGCCAACATCTGAGTCTGGGGACTGTGTTATTTATTCACCAACATGAAAGAGAAAGGTATTCATGAACCAGGCAAAAGCAAGGAATTTCTACTCAGGTAAGAGTCCTGGGATGAATAGGAACCTGTTTCTGGCCTTTATAGACTAAAATGTGCTTTGGGTTGGGTTGTAATATTGCATTTCTTGATCAAGGATTGTTCATGGATGGTCTTGAAAGACCAATAGTGTTGGCATGTTGGAATGAGCTATTAGTCTTGATATCAAAAGGCATGGAATAATTTGTCTTCTGACTGACACAGAGAGGACAGCACATGCCAGTGGTACCTGATTCTTGACTCTGCTGGCTCACAAAAATGATTAGTTCGTTGGTTGTATAAAATCTGGTAGCTCACGTGGGTCAGAAGTCCTTGCTGCTTGTCAGTGCTCCCTCTCTTGAGGCAAATTCACATAGATCTTATCTGGGAAAGCAGGAGTTAAACAACAAAACCAAGTGGGTGAGTGCCCCTCATCTATATATATTTGTTCTGTTTGTTTGGTTCATCAATACAGATGCAAAAGACAATAAATTTTTCATTTCCTGAGGACTGGTTTTCCAAAGTGAAGAAACTTTACCTGCCCCTGTCAGCCTCTTTCAGGAGACACTGTGTGGTGACAGAGTTCAAAATTGCACTATCTGTAGGAGCCGTTCAAATTCTTTTGTGTTCTGTTTCTTTTCTTTCCCACTTGCAAGATTACTGCTGCTGCTACTCTCACTTTTCTACAGTCCCTAAAAATCATATTAATTCTTTTTAGGTGTAATTTCACAGAATCATTTTATAGCAAACAATTCGACTTCTCAGTCTAGCTAGGCATCCATGCTAAAGCTTATCCACGCAGAATGTGAACTATTAACACTGACTTCACATAATTTCTGGAATCAAGAGGTGGGACAGCACTGGAAACCTTGCCATTGACTGTAAAACTGTATACAGAAGGAGAGGTGATTCCTAAGGAGATAAAGGAGCTGCTGGAGAGATAGCCCAGGAGTTGAGGTGGAAACTGCAACTTGAGAAGCAGCATTTATCCTTTCTGTGCCTGTGGTGTTGCTAATGGGTCTGGAGGGACTGACCCACTGATTCAATCTTCTTCTCTACAGATACATGTAAATATTCAGTGGTATCAGTTGTGGAATGCATAGATCCTGTCCTTACCACAGTGGGGAGAAGTTCTTGTGGTTCTTTTTGACTCACTTAGTATCTAACAATGCTCATACAGTGCGTAAGGAGATGCCAGAGGAGCCCATTCCTACAAACCAGCCAAGAAGAGTGTCCTCTGCTAGAGACTGTCAGTCTGGATCTCTCCAGGAAGACCTGGAAGTTCATATGGACTTTCATATAAACCCTCAAGGAGGCCAATAGGCAAAAGAGAAACTCTTCTTGGAAACATGAAAGTAAGTCTTCTAAACTTCACTTATTATCTTGGGTTGAATGAGTCAGAGTTTGTTTAGTTTAGGTGGTTTGTTGTTGTGTGTGGTTTTTTTTTTTTTTATTTGGGTGGTTTTTTTTTTTGTTTTGTTTTGTTTTATTTTTTCCAAGAAGAAAAATAAAACGTGTTATTTTGGGTAAATCCCAGGGGCTTTTTGTTCCTCTTTTACAGCCAAATCAACTTTCTCCCCCACCCAGTTATTTACCCAGGACACTTCTATAATCATGACTTATTAATAACAGACATTTAAAATAGTTAAAAAACAGAGAACAGGATATTAAGGAGAAAGTCATCCTTAGTGTATTTGATGAAACTGACATAGTTAATTACCAGCTAAAGCCCAATACAGATCTACAAGTCTATGATGACCTAAGAAACTTGCCAGACTCTATCTGACAAACTGGAAGTGGTCAGTGCTGAAAGATGCTCAGAGTGCAGGTCCCTCAGGGAGCCACAGCTGTGAAAATCCTCCAGGAAGAAGAAAGAACTGAAAGGCTTTTATTTTAAAAAAAAAAAAGAAAACAGGAAAAAAAAAAAAAACAACAAGAAAGAAAATGTTATAAAACAACTGCCATCATCCAGTCCCTGCCCATCATCCTTGTACAACACACAGTGGTAACAAAAGACAATGTTGCTGTGTTTTTAACTTCACTTCTAGGTCCCAGAGGGTCACTGTGAATTATTAAAAAGATGATGATGTGTTTGATTCCAGGAAAGTCTTTGTACTGAATTAAAAATGCAGTAAATGCTAATTGGAGTTGATATATCTCCTGCTGGATTAATTTTGAATCTCGTACTGTAATATATTGACATCGTTTTAGTGATTAAGATGTTCTCTAAATTTAAAGTGTTTCCTAGGGAATAATTACAACTTGGAGGAAACAAGAAAAGTTTGAAAGCGTCAAGGATTAGAATCACTGGATATTTTTGTTATGGTTTATGGGACTTACAGAACAAGCAAAAGTAACTGAGTAACTGAGAAACCTTTGAAAATATTTTAAAAGATCCCATGATCTTTAGATATGGCTGGAAGAAAAAAAAATCAGTTGAGGGAAATTCTTGAGGTTGGAAGTACCCCTTGCCTTGTGTTGCAGAAAGACAGACACTTTTTAATGCTTCCATGACAGAAAGGAGGAGGAGGATCCAGGAGACATGGGAGAGAGCACCGCAAGCACACAAGCAGCCCTGACCAGCACAGGCTCTCACTGTGTTCCCAGGCTTGCTCTGCTTTCACCACTCCCACTGATGCTTTGGGAGGGAGAATCTTCTTTGACTTGTCAAGAAATTTTCTCCTAGTCCTGAGAGGGTGTAATCAAATCTGTGCTTCTGTTTTTGCTTCTTTTTCACAGATTTCACTAATAAGCTGTTCATTATGAACCTCCTTTTCTTAGCATGGCCCATGAGCTGCTGATGGCTGGGGGGCTTCTGCTGCGTACCTCCAAAGGGACTGTGGCACCCTTCTCTCCCCCAAACACACTAGCTGCCTCCTTTCCCTCATGTGCCCAGCTGTATTCACAAATTTGTTTCTTCCAGGGAAGCTAGAAGACACAAAGCAACAGAATGACTTATTTTAGACAGTGTCACTATGTGTGTGCACTTCCCAAGATTTTGATTTCCTGTGTGAAAATTTAAGATTTTATAACATATGAGTATAAATATCACTCTCCTTCCTACACACAGACAAAGCCAGACTTCGTGTCAGAAAGAGAGAGCTTTTCATCTTGTTTGTTTTGGGATGGAAGAGGGCACAGAGGCATGCTAGAGGCTTGCCACAGAGCTGGAGGGAGGAGACCTGTGTGAGTCAGGAGGGAAGAGAAGTAGACCATAGCAAAAGCAGAAGGAAAACAGCAAGGAGTGTGAGGATGGTGCTTCATCCAAAGGAAAGACAGGAGGTGGTGGGGGCCAGCTTAGCATCTGGGAGGTGGAAATACATGGCTTCTATCATCTCTTTATGGTAAAATGCAATTAAGCTGCAGTGGGACTTACACATTTTGAAAACACTCAAGAAAGTCACATATTGAGAACTTGCATGTATTTAAAAAAAAAAGAAAAAGGGAAAAAAAAAGAGTAGCCTTAGTATTACATTTCCATTCAGATTAATCTGCTGATAAACAGCAGCAGAATCACAGAAATGGACCCATCAGGTTTCTCCAACCATTTACTGTTAGTATGGGATTGCTCCTGGGAACATACCCTGTCTTTCTTTTGCCAGTGGATTCTTCAATGACGCACTTAACCTGGTGGGATTTTCACCACCTTCTCTGGGAGTAATTCCACAATACGCTCATGTGTATGAGAGAAGCCTGACCACAAACTCATTTCATATACTGTAACTTACTGTTTGGCCAACAGATGGTAGCAATTTTTGACTACTATGGACCTGGGATGTGTCCAAACCTGTCAGAAACTAAAGGGTCCATATCCTACAACTAATTCTCAAAGTCTCATCTTTATTGAAATAAAAAAAAAAACCCAATGAGTGAAATGGTAATGGATCATGATTATATTAACACCTGTTAAATGATGTGTCAATTTCAGAAAGACGTTTGCCTGCAACTAGGTAATCAGGTATTATCTAAGGTGCTTTAAAAGGTACAAAAAATAGGTGAAGATCCTCAAAACCTAGGGGAAGCATTGGATATTAACTTGTTTTTGCAATTTGTGTTAGAATAATCTAGTTCACAGATACGCAAACCAACTCACAATTAGTAAACTCGAACAAAATGTCCCCATTCGTAAATCAAGATGATTCAACACAAATATTAATTGCAAATTTAGCCTTTTTTTTCTGTTCATGAATATATTTGTTATGCATAAATATTCACTGAATAGTTTATGAAAACAGATTTTAGTTTGTGGGTTGCTTGTAGGATGGCTACTATATCTGTATAGTCTTTACTTGTGTATAACAATTAGACAATAATTCACACGGATACCACCTCTTCTCTCTTGAAATGAGATTGTGACTTGAAAAACAAAATAATATGGAAAAAAGTATAGGAATAATTGCAGTGTTGACATCATTTTCAGGAACAAATAACATGCACTGAAATTTGAGGAATGTATGAAGATTCATGATTATCATGACAAATACCCACAGCTGTGTGAGGATTTATAAGCATGACATATTATAAAAGCACAAATAGCAGGAAACTCTACTTATTTCTTTTGTTCACAAAAGTATTCTTGAATCACTGCATTATTGTAAAAGCCCATTCTCACAATGATACATTTTCCTGTTTGAATCTCTGTGCAAATGAACAGCATTAATTGTAACTATTTGTCAGCTTCCAAAAATTGTTAGACAAGATAATATCCCAGCTTTATGTTCACTTGAATAGATCCTGCAGCCTGCATTCCCTGTCCTTTCCCTGTCCTCCTTCCAGAGCATCTCTTTTTCTGAGGAAAATGAGACAAGCTGCTCTTTCCTTTTTTATTGCTGAGAGCCATTCCCCCGTTAACAACTCTGTACCTTTTAACCCTCGTGATGTGATATTGATGGAGCTGCCACTTAAAAACAAATTCTGTCTGGCCATCAGGGAGCTTCCCGCGGCGATGGAGATGACAGAGCCTTTTGCAGGAGGCTGCTTTTGAATCTGCTGTTGGGGGTAAGCCCTTGTTGTCTGTTATCTAACAGTATTTGGGTTCAAATGTGAAATCCCTAGGTTCATTCTGGATTCCTCATGTGTAGGAGGCACAGAGGCTAGAGTGCTTGGGAGGGAGCAAAATCGAGGGAAGGAAACTCTCTCTTGGCATAAAGCCTTGTTTACCCAGTCTCATGGAACAAATAAGCAAACAAAAAACACTGTCCAAAACAAGCCCCACTGTGTAACCCACTGTTTGCACTCAGAGTTCAGAATATGTGTCAGCTTTGAGTTCACTGATTTGAAGCAAGAAATTATAGGAACACCCTGGGATAGTGAATCTTTCTTTAATACACTAATTATTCTTACTAAACTTGCTATGATATGGGACTTAACGCTGCTTATTTCATGATCTTTCTTTTCTAACACAATGGCCCTCTGAACAGGTGGAGGGGATTTTATCCAGCACATCTTTGGTTGTTAGCCAGCACATTCTTGCTCTTCCAGACGTGAAAGTATTTACATATTAGTACTAGGAAATAATATTTTTAACTTTTAAAAAAATTTGTAAAATGTCACACTAACAGCTTATCATATACTGCTTTCCAGAAAAAATTAATACAGCAAAAGACACCTCCACCTTGCATTCACTGCCCCTAGCTAACAGTAATATTTTCGTGTTAACTCTTTGTCACTGGGAGTCGATTTTTCCCAGCACAGCACCTAAGTGCGAAATGCATTAGCACAAATGTCTGAACTCCAAACCCATCTGGCACTAAGACCTATAAAATGTTGCCATATTTGTCTACAGTAGATTTTAACAGACTTTCTGGACAATATCATTTAAAAACATTGTTGTGCAATGGAATTAATTAACACAAGTAACATGTACAACATAAATTTTTATTGTTTCTTATATGCCATAAAATTTCCAAGACAGAAGCACCTGGTAAAACCATACCGTCTGGCTGAGTGTGGCGTTAGGAAGGCCTAGATGGGAGCAGATGGAAAGTCTGAGGATGAAATAAGAACAGATGGGAAGTCTGAAGGTGAAATTTGAACTTAGGTATTTCAAAGTTCACATGGCTGAACATAAAGTCCCATTAAACATGCTCCAATAAAGAGTTAAACTGACGGGCTCCACCGTGCCCTCACTCCTTTTGGATTTCCAGTGTCACTTATCTGTCAACAATGTTTGTAGCAGTAGTTAAAAAAGCACTTTCCTTAACTCGGCCTGCTCGTTTCAAACCCAAGATTTCACCGTCCATTCTGTACCTGGGATTTTATGAAGGCGTTAGTGCTATAAACACGGAAAAGCATTTTCAGTTTCATACAGAGCTGATGGCTCTCCCCTGTAATTTCCCTCCTCTTCATTTAGGCCATTGGACAGCCACAGAGAGCTGTGCTGGCAGGGAGACAGCAACATGCAGCAAATGCCAACTCCTGGACAAAACTGTGGGGTTACAGAAGATAGCACTGAGCCTCACCGATGGCTGGTGTGACAAATAAAAAGCCCAGCTCCTCCTAGCATAACTTCATGCAGTATGCAGTTGGCTCTTTTTAAGGTGCACAGCTTCTTGGAAAAAAACTTTCCCTTTTACCGTTTCTCCAGCAGAACGGGTCTGTTGCACTTCTAACAGAGAGATGTGTCCAAAAACGTAGGAACAAATATGATTGCTACCTGTACATTAGAAGCAAAACCACAGGGTGGAAAAAGCTTCTCTGGACCCTGACGCTTACAGGAGCTTTTTACTGTCTTGTTGGGGATTTGGTGAAAGATTTCTCTTTTAGAGTTAATTTGTCTCAGTTCAGTGTGATATTATGAAGATTATATTTCTATGTAGGACCTTGCATGAACAACATTAGCAAATGTGGTCAACTGACAAATAAGGGCCTGGTATTGCTACTAAACCAGGATACTTTGTATGGCATTGTTACTTTTAAAACCTATCAAGCCCTAATACGTGACTACCAGCAGGGATTATTTTTTCAAGCTCCCGGACTTGTAGACTTCCTAGTTTATAGACCATCATTGGTTGTACAATGCACGTACTGTATCTGGCTCTGGGTTTTTAGATTCAAAGGCTGAGAAGTACTTCAAAAGTTTAAATAGATGGCTCTTTTCAAATGTTGATATAGGCACAACTATTTGCCCACTGATTCTAAAATATTTCTGTATTTTTTTTAATTATTGCCATAGCAGGATGTATCTCTTCCAGTGTTTTACGACCATGTGGAAAGTGCCCAGAGTGGAGACGAGTTTCAGTTCAGCAAGTTCCCAGGTCACTTATCTCATGCATGTGACCGGCAGGATATTTGGGAAGGGATGGCTGTGCCAAGCCAGGCAGGGCTTCTGTGTTGAATTTGTGGTGGGCTTACAAAGCCTAGGAATGACATCTTTCTCCAGCCCAACAAAGCTCTATGCCACCATTGTCAAATCTGTCACACTGTTGCCATGCCATGTCACCTGGGTCTTGAGCAAGGATGGGTATATTCTGAGATTCTGGAAAGCTCTTGAGTAATGGTCTGAAAAAATGACAGGATCCCACATGTTCCTACTGTACTTGAGGAAGTGCATTTCCTGTGATTAATGGCCTCTGTGCTGTGCACAATGCCTTCTAAGATTTTTTTTTTCCCACTATAAGCCAAACCAAAGAATGTCTTCAGTTTCTCAGGCTCTATTTACCTTCTCTCTCATTAGCGGAGGCTCTCTCCCTCGCTTTCTGATGATTTTGCACATACTTAAAACCTTCTGACTGTTTTCAGCTGCTACCACTGTGTTCCAGAAATCTGACACAGGGGAACGCATCACCTCGCCGCCGGAGTGAAGCAGGCGCTTCCCTTGGACTTCTGCCCACTGCATTTGCAGCCCAGAGGGGGAATCAGGTAGAACCATGACCCCGAGGGTTTCGCAGGGACTCATCAAGCTTGACATGTGTCTCCTGCTTCCTGCCACATCCCTGTAGCTGCTCCAGGGTTTCAAAAGCTACAGGAGCCTGGTGGACCCCAGCATGAGAGGGAAGGCAGCTGGCTGCGGACTGGGGTGGGCAATCAGGCAACAGGCTGGGCAGCTGCTGTAGCTGTTTGACCGTGCACCACCAGACCACCGCAGAACAGCGTGCTGTAACTCCTTGCCTCATTCTCAGCTGCTCAGAACAATCCAGTCTTCAAGGTTGTGATCTTGCAGCCTTTTTTTTGTTTTTTGACTATAACTGTTCCCTGATGACAATGTAATGTATTTTTAGCATAGTTCAAGTATAAGACACTAAAATTATACTACCTCTCATAAGGGTTGCCTCATAAATACAGCATTCTGTTTTCATGGACACTGGCGTGGGTGTTTCATAAAGTATCATAAACAATTTATTTTGTAATGAAATAATCCAGTAAACTAACTTTAACTTCAGATTGTGCTCACTGCTCCACTGAGCTCTTTTTTTGGTGCGGTTTGTAAGCCAGGGCTGTGGAAGGTCACTCCTCCCTTGCTCTCTTGCTAAATCTAAGTGAAAAGTTGAAATTATTTGAGAAAAATGCAAAACATATCAGCTGAACATTGGGAGGTCCAAGAGTATTTGAGGTAAAGCAATTCCCCTCGCTAGAATGAAGCAATTGCATTTACTACTTACCTCCCTTCTATCTTCTTAAGTGCTCTTGAGCCCCAGTAAAGAGATGCAGCATCTCATCTCGGGTAGGATCTACCAGCACATTGCCCTGCTCAGATTGAGGGGACAATGGCACCATGAGGCTGTGGTTGTGGTGTGGTACCAGACCTGTGCACTGGCAGTCGATGCCACTGAGAGGGTTAGGGGCAGTGTGGAGAGATGCTGCTGCTGTAGACACCCCTCCCCTCCCATTAGTCCATGCCTCTCGGTGACTCTTTTCCAGAGCACCATGGGTGCAATTCATTTTCTTGCATGAGAAGTCCCCAGTTCAGCCAGATAGTTAAATACGTGCTGGTGTACCACAGATCTACAGTGAGTCACAGGGTGTTTGAAAGGTAATTGAGTAAAATAAATATGTAAGGGTGCAATTATATTGAAAAAATGATCCCTACTTATTTCTTTCCTTGGACTCTGTAGGGAGGTATGGGTGAAGACACCGCTGCTTTGTGAAAATCGTAGCAAAACATGGTAAGTTTTGTGTCATTCCTGATTATTTTCTGTTTCAGCTTTCAATTTCTTTCATAAGTCCCTATAGTTATCTATGGCTCACTTATTTGCATTGTGTAGCTATTTAAGGTCAAATTCTAATCCTAAAAGAATTCAGTTAGGAGATCTACTGTCACAGTTAGTGAAGGCAGGACTTCATCCACAGCATATGCATTTCTCCACTGCCAATTATTGTCAGTAGTAGTTCAACTTCTGCCACTGTTTGTATTTTCAGTTCTGTTTTTCTCTTTAAATCTAGTGATCGATTTGAGAAATAATTTGCAAAAATGACCTGCATTTTGTTCACCTGTAGGACAGTGAGTTTCCTGCCATTTAAAAAAAAATTAGCTTTATCTATAAAAGTGTTAAAATGACATGGTGCCTTTCACATTGTTGCTGCTCAGTGACTCCAAGTGCAGATGAGCTGTGTGCAGTAAAACATCAGCTGGGCAGGTATCCCTTGGTCTTTGCAATCTTGGTGCTCAACATTACAATGACTTCTGACAGTGCAAAAGTGGGCAAGAACCAGACACACAGTTTCTAATGAATTGCCTGAGGTCCTTTCCTTACCCTTCCTTGTCAGCATTTATATCTGCTGTGTTTTATTGCATCTGGTCACAGATTTACATGTATCCTTCTTCAACACAAGATCCTTGGTGCGGTGCAGAAGTGTGACAGACTTTTAAACAGTGCAAAATGAACACTAAGTTTTCATGGAGAATGTGTGTTTCACATAAATGTTATTTCCAAGTAGTATTGCATAGTACTCGGGATACGATAGATCACAGTTGTATTTTCTTGCTAACATACTAACAGTGTGATAATTAAGAACAGTTTATTTGAAATACTTAAGAATTCATATAGTTGCAAGCAAGTCCAATAGGTCAAGTGCTTGCTAATAAAATGGCTGTTCTTAACATAACTGCACAAAAATAGGATCTCTGCTGTTTCGGGGAAAAGAGTTTTTAAAGCACTAGCAGTCAGATTTGTAATGAAGAGGAAAAGATGAGTGTACGAGTGCCGTGATGTTGATAGCAGACAGCTGGTAGATTCTCTGGAAGATGACCAGTAAGCTCTGACATTACTCTAAGTAGCATCACAAGAATTGATCCAAAAACTATTCGGACAACTCTTGTGGCATGAGTACACTTGAGTTGAACTATTTTTCCTGTTTTGACTATTTTAAATGTTTGAGTGTTGCCATTACATTTTCTGTGAGGAAGATCTCTCACATATGCTGGCTTGGCCCATTCTGGCTATTTTTTTTCTTCAGTCAGCTTGCTTTTCAGACCCTCCTTTCTTTTCTTTTCTGACACAATCTAAATTTGAGAATTGGCAATACACATGGCTAGTGTCCATTTAATGCTGCTATGTCTGGCTTGTCTTCACAGGTGTTACGGTTGGGGCAGGTGTTGAGAGAAAAAAAAGAACAAAGCCATAAAGACTAGTGCTGAGTTTACTGAGCAGATGTGCCATCTCAAGGTGGGGAAAGCTTTCATTTTCCTGCATCTCAATTTTGAATGGCTCTCTCAAATACTAAATATGTTTCTTTTAAGATTAAAGTGTTCAACTAAGCTTTATCAATTGCTAGTGAGAAGAAAAGCAAAAGCATAGAAATTTCAAAAGAATCTAAAAAAATTCAAGGCAGCAGGGGCATACAACAGAAGACAAAGTTTCAAGAGTAGATATTCCAAATAAGGGAAGAACTGAGGAGAATTTAGACTAACTTTGCTTTAGCATAGTTTAATAAAGGTTCTGTGTATTTACCAAGGAAACAGTGCTGTCCTACTGCAAAAAGTCATGAAAATAAGGTATTGATGGTAAATGATTTCCAGAACAAACTCAGTTCATTGAACTACAAAGATATGATACAGACCTGATAAAATCTCCACTCATCAAAAATTACAAAAAAGCAAAAATATTACTGACATAGAAACTGTGCCAAAGAATATATATTCCAATGATGTTGACCTTACAGTGCTTATATAAATAATTGAGGTTATACAAGGAATGGGATAAATATGTAAATTAACCATGTTCTTACATGGTAGATATTTGGCAAGACATTTTTTTCTGAAAGTCCTACAAGTTATCTAGTGTTCTTTCTTCTTCCCGTTTTACTCAGATCACGTGCAAAGTATTAACTTGAAGAAAGGGAATAACAGTAATGTCACGTGGTTTCTGGCAAGTGACGAGGTACCATGTCTAACTTGCTAAGGAATCCAGGGTAGCTCTGAGTTGGGATGGGGGAAGGTGACATGAAGGAATGAATTGCAAGCAGAGATCCAAAAAACTCTGTTTGGGACATGGTTCACTTGGGAGGTTTGCAGTTTGCCCTCCTCTGTCCAGGTGGTGTCTGGGACCTGACTCACCCCAGCACCTTGGCTCTGCACCCATTGCGGAACGTGCAGCAGCACAACAGTTCCGTGTGCCAGGCTTTGGGGCGAAGATGCTGCTTTCTCTTATACAACATGTACACTGAAGCAAAATCCTTAGCAACCTCCTTGCTGACCATTTCACACATTAGGCTGCTTGTGATTTACAGGGTTTAGGACTAGAAATCTAGTCTGATCTCCTGTGTATTTGAATCAGTTAGTCACTGCTTGAACCATATCTGTTCCTTGACCCTGGACGTATGATTTTCCGTTTAAAAGATAAGGGCAGGTGTGCTTGGGCAAATGGAATTTTTAGCCAATCCAGTGCCTGCTCTCTTATGAGAGAGGCTTAGGGACAGAGGACAAAAGCTGATACGTCCTCTATAAAACTGTCCAACTAAGAGCAGCTTGCAGCTAGGTCAGATGTTATAGCCACATCTTTTGGTAGCAGTTACGGGACTTCTTGTTCTGCCCTATATTAAAATGTATTTTCTTTCAGTAGATCCCAGTTTATAGAAGAAACGATTGCTCTAAATAAATGTCTTGTCCCCATCATGTTATAATGTTGCACTAATCTCTAAGCGAGCACTGAATTTGTTCTTATTACTCCTGATTAGTATAATAAAACTTTCCAATAATGTAAGGCCTACTAACAATCCTTAAAGCATCCACTAGGAACATGGCCTTTCACTGAATTTTTCCTATCAATACTCAAGTGCTGTCATTTGCTCTTACATCCATTAAATAAGTGCTCCAGAGATGAAAAATGTTATTTGTAATCAGAATATTATGTTTTATTACTTTAAATGACTAACAATATTCCCAAGTAAGTCACATTATTGGTAAATAAACTTTGCCATCTGAATGTGTTATCTGAAAGAGTATAATCTGTTTGGGTTTTTTTGTTTTACAGCAGCTATTTAATTGACATGAATTAATTCTGAAGTACATACTACCTTTTCCATTATTTTGCCTGGATATAATAATCAACCTGTAGTTATCCAGATTTCTGCTTGCCTATTTTTTTTTTTCAAGCTGACTGTCTCCCAGTCCTTTGAAACATCATTGTCATCAACAGGTTAGTTGAAAATTAGCATCACTGGCACAAAGATCACCCTAGCTAACTCTTCCAGGACTCTCAATAGAAAGTTATATATGCATACTTCATTTAAAGTATTTCTCTAAAGTAGATGCCATCTGTTCAGCTAATGTGGTTCAGAGTTTCCTTTAGACTTTTGGAAGTAGCCGTTCTGAAGCATCACATATATTTCATTCTTTGGGGCTATCCTTTGTTTGATTATATTGAATGCAATGAGGTCATGATCATTGGTTCCTAGGCAACAACCAACTTCTACTCCAGTGATTAATTAATCTTTATCCATCATATGAAGTCCAAAGCAAAGTAACCTTCTGTGTCAGAAACTTATGATCTATAATTTTAGAAAGCCTGTGACATTTCATTAGTATGAGACTTTGGCCACATCTTCCAAATGGAAGGTGCTCTCTGTAACATCTATTTGTTTCTCAGTCTTTATCTGTATTGCAGATATTAATATTTTTATGACAGGCTTATAAGCCAATATTAATCCATTTGCTTTGAAATAATTTCTCAATTCTATATTTAATAAGACAGAGATCTGATACACACTTTTGTAAGTATGAACTATATATTTGAGCAGAAGAGAAAAATACAAAAATTTTGTGAGATATTTTGCATTTGTATAGCACCTTCATCTTACCATCCTAAACGGCCTTTAAAAATGAATTAACATACTTTTGCTAGAAATTTATGCCAGTCACTGCAGTTTCTTTCCTTACTAAAGTATTGAGCCTGATAAAATGTTATTAGCTTGATTTCTTGTAAGTAGGGAAATTGAAGGGCAAAGTGGTTAAGTTCAGCATTTGAAGTGTGGGCATCTCATCCATATTTAGGCACCTCCGTGGCCTGATTTTCAGAGTTGCTGAGCATCAGCATGATCCCATTAGGGTAGCTTATCAAGGTCATGCAAAAATCTTGTGCCAGGAATAGTCCCAGCTCCCTATCCTGTGTGTTAATGATGTGTAAAACCAAAATTAAGATATCAGCTGCTTTATAGATAAGGAAAGGCAGAAAAGCCCAGAGTTTCTAAAAGAAGAAGAGATGGGGCATGTTCTCCCACCTCCAGTTTTATCAGATCCATACAATTTCATCTTCACCAGCTGTAATGAGCTGACAGCCATATTATGCTGTTTTACAGCTCCCAAAACTAATACTAGTCAAAGCACAGAAAAAGTAAGTTTTAAACAACCTCTTTGAGGCTGCTGCCTGTTGTCTTATTGTTTTTCTCTGTCTGCGGGCTGCTCACCCTCCTCCCACAACAGCCAGGGCTGGTTGCAAACTGGTCCCTCTGGTGAAAGGGCTTGAGGGACACACAAGCAGCTGTAGGAGAGGGTGGCCTGAGACAGACTTTAACGAAGCAGTGTGAAAATGGAGAATGAATGCGAATTTCTGTAGCAGAGAATACAGAAAAAGGAATGGCAGGAGGCAAAGCAGAATTATGGCAAGTTAATTGTTTGACTCAGATGAAAAGTCCTATGACTCAGCCCCATGAAGCCTGTTATCTGATTGCTATATGCCACAGAGGTTTTTCTTTATAGGGCTGGAGAGTGATGGCAGTACAAGCATTAAGCTCTGAGGTAGGCAGGGAATTCAGATGCTGTCAGAGCAGGAGCACTGAAATGAAAAAGTTATGTTTAGAATGAGTTCACTGGAACATGACCCCATCTGCACAGGATTTATTTCTTTCTTTCCTTTTCTTTCAATTTTTCATAAGTGACAGGTAAGTTCTGGGTCAGATTCCTGATATGAGAGAAAAAAGCAGCAGCGTGAAATAAAAATTTTGGAAGAGCAATTCACGGGGAAACAGGACTGAGAAATGGCACTGCTGCCTGCTGCTGACCTTCTCCCCTGCTCTACTGCTCTTCAGCGAAGAGTGGGCAGTGAGGAGGGAAAGAGAGATGGAAGCAAGAGAAAAACATTATCTTTACAGGTATTGAGTGCTCTGACTTACTGTATTCTGTCTGGTGTAGACTCTCAGCTGCTCACCTTTCTTTCACAATCACCTTTAATTGAGTTCCCTTAAGGGTCATCATGAGCACAGGAGCTTGGCTTTTTTTTTTGTTCTTCACTCTTTTTTAAAGGGAACTGACACACTAGCCAGATTTTCCAAAGCACACAACTCCATTTGAATCAGATTTTCCACCAGATGAAAGAGTGGAGGGAAAAAGAGAGTGAATGTGATTTTTTTTTTTTTTTTTTTTTAAAGCTGAAC
>WHYT01013993.1:14270-33112 GCA_009806455.1 Tetrax tetrax
GAGTGGGGGCAGAGAGGGGGAGGTGCGAGCCTCGTGGGCCTTGCGGCCCTCACCTTCTGGCCTCCTGCTGGGTGGCCGACTGGGCCCAACTCGGCCCGGCCCGGCTGCAAGAAGTGGAGAGGAGATGAGATGTGAAGAGAACCAGAGAGGTGTCTGCCTGCCTGTTGTGAAGAATTTTTCTTGTGAGAGGAATGGCTGCATATGCCAAGGTCAGTGAAGAAGGAAAGGGAGGAGTAATGCTGTTCCTGGCCAGAATTCCCCTGCAGCCCGAGGTACAGCCCATGGTGAGGCCGGCTGTCCCCCTGCAGCCCATGGAGGCCCATGGAGGAGCAGAGATCCACCTGCAGCCTGTGGAGGATGCCACGCTGGGGCAAGTGGAGGCCTGAAGGAGGCTGTGGCCCGTGGAGGGCCTGCTGGGGCAGCTGTTCGGAAGGACTGCACCCCACGGAAGAAATGACTCATGCCAGAGCAGTTTCACGAAGGACTGTAGCCCATGAGATGGACCCCACGATGGAGCAGGGGAGGAATGCAAGGAGTTCTTCCCCCGACCCTGAAGCAGTGGCATTAAACAACGCATGATGAACTGACCACGACCCCCATTCCCTTACCTCTTCCCCCCTGTGCTGCTTGAGGGGGGAAGGTAGTAGAGATAATGTTAAGCCCAGGGTGGGAGGAGGTTATCTTGTTTCTCTGTCTCATTATCCTGCTTTGGCTTTAGAAATAAATGAATAGTTTTCCCCAAGTCTAGTCTGTTTTGCCCATAAGGGTAACTTTAAGGCTTTCTCCCTGTCCTCATCTCAAACCTCGTTCCTTTTTCCTTATGTTATCTCTCCCTATTCTCTTGGAGGTTGCGGGGAGTGAGAGAGAGACTGTGCAGTCTGGTCCTAATCAGGGCTAAACTACAAAACCAGTATGATGTTAGAACCAAATCTGAAGCAAATACATGCCAAGTTCTGAAATATTCTTTGCATTCCCAGTGGCCGTACCTGTGAAACAAGCCATGGAGGATGTGAATGTCCCCATATGTCAGCCACCTAAGTCAAGAGACTTGAGTTATAAAGCCAGAAGTAAAATGTGTACAATATTTCAGTATTCAGTGTTTTCATAGCCAGGAAAATCAAGGCCTCTCCGATCCACCAGCAGTACACATTCTTTGACTACATCCTTAAAGAGAAGGTCAACTTGCCTTTTCCTTGCCTACACCAGTGAAGCAGGGATAGGTGGAGAAAATCTCATATGCCATGACTAAATGAAGCATGCATCAGTGCCTGTTTCTGGAAGGTTATCCAGAAATGGTTTGAGAGAAGTGACTGGTGCATGTACTTTTCAAACTGTTAGGAGATCCTGGCTCTTATCATAAATAGTTTATTTCCAGGAATGTAGAGCCAGGCTGTGACACAGAAACATAGGCACATTCAACCTGGAAAACAGAATGAAAGAAAGATAATTTAAAGGTCCCTTTGTATCATTTGGCCTGGCGTGATCATGCAAATACCTTTTCAGATGGTGCAAGCTAGGATTTGAAAGGATAAAACATCTACCATACTGCTGTAAAAAAAAAGGTTTGTTTTTTTTTTTCCATCTCTGTCAGTAATTCTGAAAATAAAATAGTTTCTCCTACAGAAGTCTTAAAAGACTTTTGATGTGAAATATGAATAAAACAGAAAAATGTGAAGTGTACATTTCAACAACAATTCAGTATGGAAAGTCCTAATGGTCAATGCCTGGTGCAAGTCTTTTGTCTTGTTATGTGAATTTCAGTCTTGAGTGGGTACTTTGTTTTTGTTTCAAGTGAAGTGGTCAACAACTACATAACGTTGGGAATAAAATCAAGTTAAAGATAATGGAGCTTTGCTTTCTAAAAACATACTGGTGGAAAGTATTTATAATTTGAAAGCTTTTTGTTTTTTTCTTTGTTTTTTATTTGCTTTTCCTTTTTCTTTAAATAACAGCTTTTTATGCATACATTTAAAATTAAGGTTAGCTTTTCCCCTCAGGTCTCTGTAATGCAAATCTTTGTTCAGAACTGTATAAAATCAATCAAATGTACAGACAACTTATAAAGAACAAGCTAACTATATCTCCTAGCTCCTATCAGTGGGGTGCTGCCTCTAACACAATTAAATTGAATATTAGCTAACATTCTTTAATTAAACCAGCTTTTAAGTAACTTACCAGCCAGTGTGGTTTCACTCTTTCTTTGATCTTCTGTTTAATCAAGAGAACTTCTTCTGTGGTACCTCAAAGTTAACTGAGTTCAGATCAGCTTTTTCAATATGATTTAATTAAAAGATATGACCGTGTCTAAGATTTATCATATTAATGGGATTTTTATTTGACATTTTCCCACTCAAATTTTTTTTTTTTTTTTTACATTACTATACTGAAGTATCACAAAAAAAATAATGTATTCTGGCATTTCCAAATGAATTTTAAAGTGTCCGGGGAATAAATAGTCCTTTAAAAATAACTTACATGCGTATTTTAGGATTTTAAAGCCTAGTTCGTAGTCTAGTAATAAGAATGTAGATTGATAGGAATTTTTTTTCCATGTAGTATCAAAATACTAAAAATATTCATTATTTACAGAGGAAGGAAGAAAAAACCTTAATGTTAACAAAGTTACAAGGACAGTGGTACCTGGCAGTTCTGAATGATTGCTGAGTTGATTCTAAGCAGTTCTAACTTTACAAACAGTAGCTAATCTTTACTCCTCCCTTGAAAATAAATACTTGACCCATTGCCTTAGTTCAGCTCTGCTGGGGACTAAGCTACACAGTTTTTCACTCACTCTCCCCACTCTCCCAGAGAACGGAGGAGAGAAAATACAATGAAAAGCTTGAGATTTGAGATAAGGACTGTGAGAGATCGTTCAAGTTACAGTTACAGGCAAAACAGTCTTGACTTGGGGAAAACTATTTCAATTTATTAATAATAAAGCCAAAGCAGGCTAATGACATAGAGAACAAAAAACAACTTCCTCATATCCTTCTCTCTTCCCAGGCTTAACTTTATTTCAAATTAACTCTACCTCCTCCCTTCATACCCACTCCCCTTCACCCACCATCTCTCTCCCTTCCCTCCCCTTTCCTACCCCCACCCCTTCCCCAGTGATGAGCGGCACAGGGGAAAAGAGGGTATGGGGGATACGGTCAGTTCATCACACATCATTTTATGCCACTCCTTTCTCCTCCGGGGAAGAACTCCTCACATTCCTCCCCTGCTCCAGCCTGGGGTCCCTGCCATGGGCTATGGTCCTTTGTGAAACTGCTTTGACGTGGGTCATTTTCCCACAGGCTGCAGTCCCTCCAGAACAGCTGCCCCAGCATGGGCCCTCCACAGGCCACAGCCTCCTTCAAGCATCCGCCTGCCCCAGCGTGGGGTCCTCCCCGGGCTGCGGGTGAATCTCTGCTCCTCCGTGGGCCTCCATGGGCTGCAGGGGCACAGCCGGCCTCACCACGGGCTGCACCACGGGCTGCAGGGGAATATCTTCTGAGAGCAGCATTACTCCCCCACCTCCTTCTTCACTGGCCTTGGCATCTGCAGCCGTTCCTCTCACAAAAAAATTCTTCACAATCAGGCTCAGTCCAATGCTTCTCAGGTTCTCTTCACATCTCCTCTTCACTTCTCTTGGCCAGGCCAGGCTGTCTGGGCTGAGTTGGGTACAGACTGCTACCCGGCAGGAGGCCAGAGGGCGAGGGCCACAGGGTGTGTGCCTACTCCCTCTCTGCACCTGCTTTTTTTTTTTTATAAATAATTATTATTTTCCCCTTCTTAAATACGTTATCACAGAGGCATTATCACTGTAACCAATTGACTCGGCCCTGGCCAGCAGCAAGTCCGCCCTAGACCTGGCTGAGTCCACGGGACAAAGGGGAAACTTCTAGTAGCTTCTTGCAGGAGCTGCCACTGTAGCCCCTGCTGCTACACAAAATCAGGACACACATCAATGAACGTATAAATACAAAATCATGTTCAGACATTTTCCATTCATATTTCTATTTACTTCTGTAGATGTTGAGCTATTACTGTACTTTACATACTGTTAAAGCCTGTGTCACTTCAGTATGAAATAGCATGTTTTCAACTGAAAAATTGTCCTATTTATATTGAGCTAGTGCTAAAGACTGTCATTCAACCTCTATCTTTGAAATCTAATTTGAAATCTACATATATAATGATTAATTTGCTTTAGCATATTGTTTTATTAGCTTTATCCACTGCATTGAAGATACATTGCTGATGCCTCAGGTCATTAACTGATCATTTGTCTTGCCTCTCTCTTTACACAATTATTAAACTTCTTAGAAAGTATCAAGTGATTTTGTTTTCAGTGTTGAAATAATCAGTGTGTGCTACTTCAATACAGTTGACTTGATGCATGACCAAATGTCAGATGCATAGAACAGGATGCAGTCTATCTAGCATATTTGAAAAATCATTTAAATTTTATTTGCATTTGCATTATTGTAAGATGTTAATATCCTAGGAAATAATGGAATTGCCGAAAAGCCTGGAATATGTTTTTAAAAGGTTTATATATATAAAAAATAACTTTTTATTTATTATAATACTGGAATTTTTTTTTTTAACATTCCTTTATTTAACTGAAACCTGATTGCTTAATTTTCTGCATATTCACTGAATATGGCATTGTAGTTTCAGAAAAGATGCAAAAAATTAACTTGTTTGGTTTGGGTTTTTTTAAAATAAAAGATCCCAACTATTTTGTAAAAATATTGTTCTGACTCTGCATACTTTTCTCAGCATGGAAATAAACCAACTTATAATTTACACTATTATTAAAATATCTAAATATCTGTTAACATTAGCAAATATTACTAAAATTTGTTTCCTTGTGATTTTAGGTTGTTTATTTTTTGGAAAAAAAAAATTATTTGATGTTTATTGTGATAAGTGAATAGCTGTATGAAATTTCAGCTATCACTGACCTTACAGGAAAATTTCTAGTTTTGTCAGTATATGTGTGTTTTGTTGTACTGGCAAATATTTTCAAATTGTGGTGTTTCTGCTTGTGTGGAAAAGTATGAAATATCGTTTTTATGCCTAAGTATTATGTGTGCTCTCCAGGCAAGAATGATAATTTACTACATGTGCAGGCTTTCTACACTGTTCTTAAATACTTTGTTCCCAGTCCAAAATAGGGCAACGTACTAAACTGTTCTCAGTGGTGAGGAGAGGTGATTTCCAGTTTAGGAACAGTGGACAAGGAGAAAACATTCTACAGCTGTGAAGCAGTGAATTCTTGAAAGTACTTTTTTCCAACTATTCTACTACATACTTTCAGCAGGCTTATTTTCAGTGCCTGAGGCAGAGTTCCTTGAAATTTTAAAAAAAAACAAACCTCAGCCTTCCATTGTCTTGAAATGTTCTCTTAGTAAGCAGTGATTTGTTATTAGAATAGTGAATACAGTTATTCAAATTTTTCAGGCTCTTTGTTTGTAGGATTTGGTAGATCACAACTAGGTATCAGATTAATCAGGCTTAAATTTATATTAATAATTTTAGAGCAGTTAAATAAACTGTGGGTGTGGTGGTAGTAAGTGGAGAATTAATTCTCAATAGAAATGCAAAGCTCTTAATGTGCAATGATGACAAAGCAGAATTGTTCACTACCTTTGTCCTCCTAAAAGTCCACTGCAGGGACAGCTGCCTGAGACAAACATGCATTGTACCTCAGGGTACAATGGGATAGGAACTGTTGGAGACTACTTGGAAGAAATAGGGATTTTCAATTATCTGGCACATTCATGCATTCATTAACTTATCTTTGAGAACACGCAGAGAACAGAAAAGGTTCTAGAAGACTGAAAAATTATGAATATATTTTCAGGCATTTAGGATGAGCAGCTGAGGAAATACAGGCATGCCAAAATAACTTCAGTTTTCAGAAAATGCTGTGAGGGATAATAAAATAAACTGTATTTGCACATCTGGAGGAAAAGTAGAAGAAAAACAGTCAACTTGAATTTATTCTAAGCATATCATGTCAATCAACTTAATTTACTTCTGGAGCAGACTTTCAGAGAAAGAAAAGAGTATGTGTCAGTATCATGACTGTACTAAGCCTTTTGTCATTAGCCTATGTGGAATTTTGATAAACTAAATTGAGAAGCATGGTGGTCTAAGTGACATTACTGAAAGAACAGCTATTAGTGGCTTACTGTCAAAACAGATATTAAACTCTATTCACTGTGAAGTTGCTGTAGACCAAACAATCTTCTACAATTATCCAACAATTAGGAAAAAAAAAGTTTTTATGTGCTTCACCAGGTTTGAAGGAGCTTCAGCAGTGTTGAACACAAGATTAAAGTACTGTAGCAAATGTTGGACTTAGCCTATGTAATGTTGTACTTTAACATAAATACATTTTTTTTAAAATTACATTTAGAAATAAAAAGTTCCAGAAATATGTAATAATGAATAGCTGTCTTGATAGATGAAGTACTGATGTAAACTCCGGAAATAACCTCTAAGAAAAAGGTGAGACATTTCAAAATCCTAGAGAAACACACAAAAAAAGAAATTTAGAACTCCAGAAAACTTAATGAGAACAGATTGAAACACCTGGAGTTATGTTATCTCAGAGAAGAGTTGGATAGGAATTGATAATGCTCAAAAAATCTGGTAGCCTGCTCCAGAAATAATAATCTAATTTTTCCTGTCCATGGCGGCTAGAAGAGGTAATGACATTGTTTGTGAGATTTCAATTACAAAATAAATACATCTTCAGTTGTGTGTAGATACTGTGCAGGTTATAGAAACTCCGTAATTTAAGACTTGTAAGAAAAAAAAATTAGAAACATGGATTACATAATTATTAGTGTCCTAGGTCAAGAAGTGTCTTAAAGAGTCCCTTCCAGACTTGTTTTCTGTTATTGGTCCTATAACTTGCAGTAAAATACCCCAATTATCCTTTATTGATAATTTCTGGTAGATAGGCAAGCAGCTTTTATTATTTCTTTTTCTTAAAAAAAAGAAGAAAAAAGACTTTTAAGTGCTAAAACAATTACATAATACTGCAATATTATCAAACAGTATGATTTTATAAATAATTCAAGGTTATTTTCACTCATCAGAGAAATAGGCTTTTATTTTTTGCACAGAACTTTAAGTTTGTCATTTATGTAGTGCCATTAAATTTGCATATATAATATATTAAAAGATAATGCATTTTGAGTGAGTGGGTCATGAAATGTATTTAATTTAATGCTAGACTACTTTCTGTAGCAGTTGTCATTTATTAATATACCAACTCTAAATAAATCTGCATACATTTGCAGGAGGAAAAAATCTTTAATTTTTTGGTTGCTAAATTGGAAAGAGTACTTACCCTTCAAAACTGCAAACTTGTCCTTAAATCCATTCATCAGCATGTTAGCCATCCATAGCAGAATTTTATGAAAAACACCATGCTAACCACATATTTGACAGACAGGCTTCTTCAGGTAAAAATCTGTCTCCCTTGTTTAATTTATAATGAGCAAAGTACGTGCATCAGCAATCAAAAACTATTGAAGTCTGTAAAAGCAGAATCTGAACTTTACATTTGGGTCTGTTGTTTATTTATGAAAGAAGTCTAAAGAGGAAAATTGTTCCCAGGATGTAGGCTGTAAAAAGTATGGTCAGAATAAGCCTTTCTTCTTTAGTAGATCAGTACTGTATTGAGTGTGTAGTTTACAAAATAGCAACTTACCTGAGACAGGTTTTAATTCCTGTTATGGAGATGGGACTGCCAATTGACATGGGCAAGTAATTTTCTCTTTGGAAGAGTTTCTTCATCTGTTAAATGCAGATCATAATTTTACTTTGTGTTTCTTTGCAGTTAAAAAGCATCCATGCTTTCATTTTGACATTTACCAGTCTCGATGTAAATATAATACTTACCAATGGGTTAATATCTTGTTAATTTGATAGGCAGTTAGGCAGTCAGTTAGACAAGCTATACAGTATCTTCTGAAATGTTATGAAGCTTATAATTAGTTGTATCTTGACATCAGCTGAACAACCAATTTGCAACAATTTCTAGAGTAATTTGATTTACTCTTAGTCCACTGTCTTATAATATGGTTCATATATATTGACACTCAAAGAATTCAGTGTCTTCTATTTCTACTTCTATCCATCTCAAAACTATTCCTAGAACATATCCTATTAAGTGTCTGAATTGGAAGATAGCTGGGTTTTGAAAACTAACTTATACGTAAATAATGTATTTCAACAGGCAACCTAGTATCTAGATCGTTTGAAAAACAATTTGATAGATATTATCCCCACTATATAAAAAAAAAAGAAAGAGCTAGATAATACTTGCAAAAGTGTCAATGTAAGTATAGCGGGAAAAAAAGAATCTGTAAAGTATGTGGCATGTTTCAAAGTACCTTGTATTGCTTGTACAGATGCTAAACCCTCAGTTAAGCTCAGCATGAACTCAGATTGGCCACTGCAGTAAAAGAGAACAAAAAATCCTTTTACAAATATATCAGTGGTAAGAGAAGAAACAAGGAGAATTTACACCCTTTACTTGATGCAGCGGGGAATGTGACCACTGAGGATAAGGAGAAGGCTGAGGTCCTCAACGCCTTCTTTACTTCTGCCTTTAATAGGCAGATCAGTTATCCCCAGGGCACTTTATGCCCTAATCTGGAAGTCTGGGATGCCAGGCCGAATACACCCCCTGTGGTACAGGTGGAGGCAGTTAGAGAGCTCCTCCTCCATCTGGACTGCCACAAGTCCATGGGTTCTAAGGGAGTTGGTGGGGGTGCCGCTCTCGGCCATCTACCAGCGCTCCTGGTTATCTGGGGAGGTCCCGGAGGATTGGAGGCTTGCCGATGTGACTCCCATCTACAAGAAGGGCCGTAAGGAGGATCCGGGGAACTACAGGCCTGTCAGCCTGACCTCAGTACCCAGGAAAGTTATGGAGCAAATCATCTTGGGTGAGATCACTCGGCATATGCATTGCATCCAGGGGATCAGGCCCAGCCAGCACGGGTTCACGAAAGGCAGGTCGTGCTTGACCAACCTCATTTCCTTTTACGATTGGGTGACCAGACTGGTGGATGAGGGAAAGGCTGTTGATGTGGTCTACCTGGACTTCAGCAAAGCCTTTGACACGGTCTCTCACAGTATTCTCCTAGGGAAACTGGCTGCCCGTGGACTGGGTAGGTATACCCCACTTTGGCCACAATAACCCCAAGCAACGCTATAGGCTCGGAGCTGAGTGGCTGGAGGACTGTGAAGAGGAAAGGGACCTGGCGGTGTTTGTTGATGCTCAGCTGAACATGAGCCGACAGTGTGCCCAGGTGGCCAAGAGGGCCAATGGCATCCTGGCCTGTATTAGAAATAGTGTGGCCAGCAGGAGCAGGGAGGTAATCATCCCCCTGTATTCGGTGCTGGTGAGGCCACACCTCGAGTATTGTGTTCAGTTTTGGGCCCCTCACTACAAGAAAGACATTGAAGCCCTGGAACGTGTCCAGAGAAGGGGAACAAAGCTGGTGAGGGGTCTGGAGCACAAGTCTTATGAGGAGCGGCTGAGGGAGTTGGGATTGTTTAGTCTGGAGAAGAGGAGGCTCAGGGGAGACCTTATAGCTCTCTATAACTTCCTGAAGTCAGGTTGTGATGAGCAGGGGTTTGGCCTCTTCTCCGAGGCAACAAGCAGGACCCGAGGAAATGGCCACAAGTTGTACCAGAGGAGGTTTAGGTTGGACGTGAGGAAAAACTTTTTCTCCCAAAGAGTGGTCAGGCACTGGAATGGCCTGCCCAGGGAGGTGGAGGAGTCGCCGTCCCTGGCAGTGTTCAAGAAGCGGCTTGTTGAGGAGCTACAAGATATGGTTTAGTAGCTGTGGCAGCGATGGTAGTGGGAAGACGGTTGGACTAGATGATCCCATGGTCCCATCCAACCATGTAATTCTATGATTCTATGATTGTCTGATTCTATATGATTTGTATGTACTGTAAGACAAAAACACAGGAATCAGTTCCAGGAAAAAAAGTCTTGAGATCTTCAGAAGAAAAAAAGAATCAGCGATGGCCTTCAATAGGCTTTAAATTTAGGTACTTTTGCAAGCATTGAATGTTTTAAACTGTAACTTTAAACTTTAAACTGAATTACTTTCCATGGGAGTAAAAATTGTGTAGAAGTCCACAATATTGATTATAAGTTGGCATAGCTTTCCTGTGCACACCCATGTTAGTTTCATTGCTTTTAACTTGTGGAAGAATTTTTTTTTTTTAACCTATATCTACTAAATAGATTCTATTTTTGGCAAATCTGTCCTGTCCAGCCCTTCCTGAAATAATAGTTGCAAAAAGGTTGATACAAGATATTAGATTTCAACTTTATTGACTCTGTATTCTAATTTGGATGTTTACAGTCAAATAGAGTATTTGTACTTAGCTAAATAATGTGGCCTGAAGTTTGGAGTATTTAAGTTTTTAAAATGAAATGAGTGTGTTTGGTTTTGGGGAGAAAAAAAAAAAAAAAAGTGTGAAGTTCACAGTAACCTATACGTCTAAAGGCCAATACGTCTTTTTCTATACCACTCCTTCCTCCTTTTCCTTGTAGCATGGTGAACAGCAAAATTTCTCAGTTTCTGAGGGAGTAGGCCCTCTACAATTGCAGAGAGAAAAGCATTGGATTCTGAAAGCACAAAAAAAATATGGATAATTTTACAGAACTCTGTACTAATTGTTCTAATTTATTTGGGCACTAAATACCTTCAAAGCTTCAAATATTTAAAGAAAGGAAAAACAAAGTTAAGAGATTTGAACATGGTACAGTGTTGGTAATACTGAATTATAAATCAATTGGATAAAGCCAGAACACATATGCAGGATCCAGTTTTAGTTAACCTTTCACCACATTGTACTATATTTCCATGCACACTACTGGGAATAGTCACTGTTAGAGTGATTTTTTTTGCATTCATCATTTCTGCATTTCAGACCACATTGCTGACTTAGTATTTATTTTCTTTCTCTGTTGCAGCAGTCAGATCTTGTAATATAGAGGCAAATACAAAGTGCTGACAGAACGATTTTACTTAATATCGCTTAGGGAAAATCAAAAAGAAAAAGCTGAATTAGGCTGAAACACAGCTACTAAACACTATAGATTTGGTATACGGAATAAATTGATTTAGATATTTGTATATAAAATTTATACATGCTGTTCTCTTTTTCCTGAAGGCAGATAGGAAAAATTTATTTTGAAAAGTTAGGTGTAGTATGCAGACTGTTGAAAAATGTTCATTAATTACGATTTGTAAAGAAATCATCCTGTGACTAGCTTTGTGGTTGTGATTCTATCTGTAAGTTAGTCAGTAGATGCTTTAACTGATGCCATTGACTTAAATACTCAACATTTATCTTCAGATTTCATTTTCATTTTAAAATTACATTAATTGGATTCAGCAAATCACATGTGATTTACTGTATTAAATGACACGTTACTTTATCTACATTAGCAAATGAAATTTAAAAAAAGAGATATTTTAGAAGGAACAGGAATGAAAGAGAATATAAAGCAGTAATTTCAAAATTTCTTTCTGTTCACTTGTGTGGGTGTATTTTTCATGTCTCCGTAGGGTTTAGACTTTCTCCAGATCATCATGGCACAAACACAATGATTTGTGAGTGTCTATTGCTGTATGAAACCCATGGGAGTTAAGCATCAAGACATTTTAAAAGTCTTTATAAAAACTGCATTGGTAAACACCCAAGCACAGTTTACAATCTGCCCCCTATATTTATGCCACTTTTAAAAATGGAACTTGATTGCATATGCTTAGTCACTGTTTTTGTTTGTGCATACACTGCACCAAAGGTATAACATAAGATACTGTAACCCATCCTTAGTGACTTGAATGTTCTGTTAGAAAAAATAATATTAAAACTCTTTAGGATTAATATTAATGATTTTTGTCATACCATGTTGCTACACATATTTTATTATTCCAAACGCACACCACTGTATTATTTGTTTCTATGCTCGTTTCTTTAAATACTCCACACAAATGTGGTTTTTAAACCATAGATTTTTTTATTAAATCCATAATAGTTTTGTAATTTTTCTTCTAAATATATATCTAGTAGAATTGACTGTAATTAAAGACTTTTACGGGATGATGAGTTACCTTTGCATATGACACTTTCCTCATGCTTTAGCATATTCTGTCTTACAGCATTACAGATTGTGGCAGCACTGGAAAGCATAATAAACAGAAAGAAAATTATTATGTTAGTGTAGACTATTTCTGCCATCTTGAAAAAAAAATGGCACATCTCACATGACATAGCATGACATGATCAGGATCACTGCCTCGTAAGGGGCTGCAGGGACCAAATTAAATTGTATATGAAATTGATTTGGTAGACTCAAACAAAAACATCTGCTTAGAACTATGTTGATATATCTGCCAAATTTATGTGATAATATCCTAATGATAAATTGCAGCATAATATGACAAACTGCATTTGTCATGTAACTTTGCCCTAAACCATGAATTAGGAATTACATAAAATTTCCAAACTTCAGAACAGCTTTGAGTTTTCAATATTTCCCTGTCTTTGGGTTAAGGAAGGAAGATTAAGGTAAATTAAGCTGAAGACAGGCATTCTACAGCTGTCTTTGAGGGACAAGTTGAATGGTCAATGTCTTACTAACTTAAAATACCTTAATTCTTCTTAAAGACATTTTTGGGGACCGTACGAGTACTCAAACACACAGAAATATTCAGGATACAGGGATACAAGGAAATATCAATCCTGAATTTTGAAACAATCTTAGAAAAGATAATAAAAAGTTATCTTACTTGAAAAGCTCCATGATGATCCTATTAAAAGCAGAATTTTATTGTACATTTAAAAGTAAGAAGACTCAATTGTATATTCTCACATAAGAAAACAAAATATTAGCAACTGCCTGCATAATTTCGTACTTATTGTTTCTATTGAACATTTAGTAGAATACACTATTTTTATTATTACCCTCTTGTGTTATGATGGCAATGAGAGATTCCAAGTGTAAGATCAGAGTCACAATTTGTTAAGTACAGAACTGAAGTGTAGTAAGAAGCAGCCCATACTGAAAGAACCTGAATTTTAAATTAACATTGCACATAATAGATAAGACAAAATATTTAGTACTAGGGATCTGAGCACAATAAAGGCTAACTTTAAAAGCTAAGAGCAGTAGGATTGGTAAATAAATCAGTATCTTCAGTTTGCAACTTCAAGGTCATCAATGTGATTATGACAAAGTTTTCAAAACTATTTGTTTAATAATGACCTAAGTCACCTATGGATTCAACCGCTTTCTTCACTCATCATTGAATGTCTTGAAAAAACAATAGCATCAAGGATCGTATAGAAAGATGTTTGGACTAATCCTCCCTTACTAATTTGTTCTCAGGTGCCTGCATATGTGAAAATATGGGTACATCACTGCAGATAGATTCAGCTATAATATGAAAAGGATCTCCTATCAGGTCAAGGAGGTCTAGAAATAAAAGCAGCTTTTCAAAAAACTCCTCCACTAAGCTTGAGGAATGTATTTAGGTAGAGCACTCTATTTTCTAGAGCACACATTTCTCTTATCTAAGTTGTTGGAGAGGCATAACATATATATTCAAACAGACCCTATGTATGCTTTATCTTCACCTTAGTAGATATAGAACAAGAGGTTGATTATGGATGGGAAGGCTGTGTAGAACTTAGTACTTTCATCAAACTACCAGAAAGTTTGATACAGAATACTCAAAATACAATGCATTCTTCTGCTAGGCTAAAATGGAAAGATTGGAAACATTGTTTTAGATCAATTTCCTTTTTTTCCAAAAGTTTACTTAGTGCTTGGCCTATATGTTCAGTTTTTCTCCACTGGGATAAACCACATAATGATCTGACAATGTACAAAATTACTATTTTTCACAATGTATGGTGGTGACAGAGAAGTCACTAAATAAAGAGAAGAAATGAAGAAAAGACAGTTTTCTCCCTCTATCCATTAGCAAACCAGAATGAAAACAGTCTCAGGCTGATGTTAATTCATAATTTTTAATATGCATGTAGTTTCAGCAAAAATATAATCATAAATTAGTGGCTTTCCAGTTAAATCATCTGAATCTTGAATTTCATTGCTTTTTCTTCTTCATGTTGCATGTGTATCTACTTTTTTTTTTTTTTTAAGATGCATTTGCTGATAGTTGATGAAAGGCTTCAGCCTTTTAGATCATAATCATTAACAGATCTCAAGTGAATGCAGCAGCATATTAAGTGAAATCAGTTTTCCCTCGTATTGTCAAGTTTCCAAAAATATAGTGGTTCTGTTTTTATTAAATATGTATTTTAACATAGTATTTTTCCTCTTGGAAAATTGAAATCAAAGCATCTCAGAACAGAAAACATATGACACGTCTGGTAGATAAGCAGGGTCACTGTTACATACACAGCCACCTAAACCTGGCAGATGCTAAATTAAGGTTATTCTGCTTCTCACAGAGTCAAAGCTCCTCAAAGAGCATGTTTTGCCAGAGTGATAGCCGTGAGATAAGTATCTGAAAAGACTTTATTGAATGAAAACAAGTTGGTCTCTAATGGAGCTTTCAGTAGGCTTTTGCAAAGATATTAGGAAAAATAAGATTTGAGGAGGTTGAGATTATTTATAATCTGCTAATTTTGGGAAAAAAAATATGTAAAATTAATGCATTTTATATTCAGTTCTGCTGAAAACAGGTTTTAATCCAATTAAATATCCAAAGATAGTCTAGAGTTTAAATTTAGTTTGACAGATCAGACCACAGTGCGTAGCACCTTTTTGAATTATCTATTAGGTTTGTGATTACTTGGAAGGCAACCAGCTATAACCATGCACAGGAAAGTGCTTGGAATCAGCTTTGTAGGTTCCAGTGGCTCCAATCACAGGCAAATAGGCAAAGGCACATAATATATTGTCCTTTATTTGAAAGTAAATAAAGACAATAAATACATTTTTTTTTCCATTTAAATACCTGATGGTATATCTAGTCATTATCATGTGGCATGTAATTCTGTCCCTTCCCTGGCCTGTATATAAAAAATCTAGAAAAAGGAAAGATGATGATCAAAGATATTTCTATAGGAACTAATGAGGGAACAAATACATTACACCATTCGTGTTAGAAACATTCAAGGCCAAGTTGGATGAGGCTCTGAGCAACCTGATCTAGTCGGGGATGTCTCTGCTCCTTGCAGGGGGGTTGGACTAGATGACCTGTGAAGGTCCCTTCTAACCCTAACCATTCTATGATTCTATGAATTATGATAGAAAGTTACATAAATGCAGCACAGAAAAAGTGAATATAGTACTGTTTCTCACTACTTCTATTCATACAAGACACAGATATTTTTAAACCCATCCAAGCAGCTTCGGGCAGTTAAAAAAAAGGGGGGGGCTGAAGTGAGCCTTATAATTTGAATAAAGGAGAATAAGAAGAGGACAATGAACTCTTCAAATTGACAGATAGGGTTCAAAATTTAGCACAGACAGAAGCGTCACTCGCAATAGATACCCTGGATGTGTCCAGCCACTTCTGGAAGACAGGACATTTCAAAGGTCTGTACATTGGCTTTTACATGACAGAAGGTGTCACAGACAGTTTTTGTTCCTGAACCCATTTTCTCCAGTGTTGTATGGCAAATAGGTGTTATTTACATAATATCGGTATGAAGTGAATTAGACAGATCTCAGAAGGGGCCAAATGGGGACTCAAACATCCCCAGAAGGCGAGTGGACAGACTGAACAACTAGGAGGCAGAGTCTCGAAGCAGATCCTCGAAACAGAGTCTGGAGTGAAAATCCAAGATCCTGTAGAAGAATCATGTGGAACTTGACATGGAATTTCTCAGAGAGAGAGAGAGAGAGAGAGAGAGAGGCTCCATTCTGGACAAAAATTATAGTCTTATAACTTAGAGATGTAAAAGTGTGTAGGACATCCTACTTCAAGCAGCCAATAGATAGTGTTAATTTCTATTTTTCACCTATAACATCCAATAGATTAAGACATTATCTGTTCTTTCCGAGCAATTTTACTTTTCCAGATAGTATTCCACCTCCTCAGACGGTAAGTTGCTATTACAGTCCTTTGGTTTTGTGCTTATCTGTGTTATCTCAGGATATCTCTGGTTTATAGGTACCCTGGCTGCACTTCAAAGGGGCCAGCTGCACTTTTCAAAGATGTTTCTGCTTCAGAGGTCTAGTCCTGAGGCTTGCAGTTTCAGGCTAGCAGGCCTTTCTCTGTCAGTGTTTTTCAGCAGATAATTTATTCTGTTCAGTAACATTCCCCTTCTAACCAGGCTGTCTCTATGGTGACTTACATCAACACATAAAGATGTTTTCATCTATATGCTTGAGTTAGTTGGAGGAATATCAGCTGGTTTCTGTTCACCCTACTCTGGAAGATAATCTCAGGTAGCTCAAGTAGTTTAGTAACAAAGGGAGGTCAGGAATGATTTTTCCTCTGACCCTAATCAAGACAGAAGGTGTCCTAGGAGACTAGATAACCTTTGCTGTCTTCTACAATGTAGTAAGTGGCACAATGTGACAAGCAGGTGATGTAGGCTCTACTTAAAACAGTCCACCAGAGTAAAAATATCTCCAATCTTCTTCCTGTTTGGCTACCGGAGATTAAGTGGGGTATATGGCTGACTAGAGGAACATGTCTGAGGGGGATAAAAGTGGTTGTATGACAATCCAGAGCTATAAATATATGAAAGGGTACTGTGGGGTCTGCTTCAATGACTGTCAGAAGCTCACAGCAGTAGCACAGTACCAATTTTCACAACCTGTCTGAATTTGATATTGATATTTTCAACTACTGACTAATCATACCTCTTTTAAGGGCCTTTTTATTTTTATTTTTAATAAAATCCATTCCTGTTGTAGTAAGAAGAATCAGAAATTAATTTTCAAACAAGAAAACATTTTGAGGTTTTTATTCTTTTACTAATGAATGTTTTCAGAAATAAAAATTCTGGAAAAATATATGTTGTTTAAACTTTTGCAATCGTGAATTCAAGAGTTTCTGTTTTGATTTTAGGTCCAGAAATACAGGAACAGGACAGTAGCAGAAAGGGACAATGAAGCCTGTGGATCTGCTTAGATCCTGGCACTTACATGTTTGTTTTTCTTTTTCCCTGATAACACTGTTTGTCATATACATACACAAATGTGATATAATTCTTAGGGCTTAAAACACACTGTGGTATTGACCCGTTGTCAGCTGTCCTTGAGTGGCCTTGAATGAAGATCTCTGCTCCAGAATAGTGGTACAGAAAGATAATAAAGGCTAGAGATGCAGTCTGTGCTTTTTCCAAAATAATCTATTTGTACATACATATGGATGAAATTGTCATTTTTTTTTCTTCTCATAGCCTGCCTACATTCTTTCCTCTCCTATTCCCTGTCCTGTGCAAACCACTATTACTAGTCAGAGAGAAAGGAGAAAAGGAGCAGTGTATTCTAGATTAAGCTTCTCACAAAATAGAGTTACTTGTACAAGCACGTATGTACAATTCATGCAACCAAATAAATTTCTTTTGCACCTGCCAGTTGAAGAGAGAGAAAAATACTTCAATACTTCAATAGAAGTATTGATAATTGTGTGCTGTTATTGAACTCTTTGTGCCAAGTGGGGAGATGTTGTAAGCTCTGTGCCGGATGTCATTATGATAAATAAAATGCAGAGTGTGGACACTCTTGCAATGACATTTTAAGGCCATGAATGAGTTATGGAAAGGGCAAAAGTTTACCTTAAAATGCATGGAGATTGTTTCTTGTGATATGATGGCAAACATGCATGCTTCTCTTAGCAGATTTTTTTTTTTTGCAGTAACTTGTCATAATGTTTGCCTTGACTATAAAATCATTGTAAGACCTGTTTACACCCACTGAACACTGATTCAGCTGAACTGATTGTGTAAAGCATTTGGTAAAGAAGACGTGAGCTCATCCTCGTCCATAAACAAACTTTTTGCAGATGTATCTGTCAAAAACATCCTTGAGTCTAAACTGTAACACAAAGCTAACCTAGACATCCCGTTGATTAAACATGTGGAACAAATATTTATGTAACTGTAGGTATTCTGAAAAAGTTCCTAAAATATTAAGTGCTAGGCTGAAAGCTCTTATTGTTCTGATTAAAAGGCATATATGATTGTCTTACATGTACAAGTTTTCTTTGTAGATTGTAGACCTACATGCCTCAATATTATTTAACATAAAATTTATAAATTTTAGTAAGCGAAAAGAGAATTCAACTAATAGTCATCTAGAAATTGTTACTTTTACTCTCCTACCTAAGGAAAAAGTAAAAAGATGGGTAGAATTCAAAGGTCAAGATATCACCGTTTGTGCCTAGAAAAAGCTTACAGTTGTTGAACTTAATATACCCCCTTGATCTAAAAAGAAAAAGTAAACTTATGCTCTAAATATAATTTTTTTAAAAAACATAAAATTGAAGATATGTATATATATTTTCTCTATGATAAACAACTTCAAATATAATATGCAGTTTTAAAATAATGCAGAAAAAATGACCAGTTTCTCTGATCTTGAAGACAGTGAAATTAAAACAAATGTTCAAGACAGTAACCATGTGGTTAATTTTTAAAAAAATCTAACTTATATTACTGTATTTTCTGGTCTTGCTTTTCATTTTATTTGTTTGTTTTTTTATTTTTTCCATATATTTATGGATGACCTTTCTATTTCATGCTCAGTACTATGGGACAAACTTTGCAGTCATCATACTGAAAAAAAAAAAAAAAAAAAAAAAAAAAAAAAA
>WHYT01013993.1:33132-73074 GCA_009806455.1 Tetrax tetrax
TTTTTTTTTTTTTTTTTTTTTTTTAAGTACACATATTCTGATGGAAACATGAATCTCTCTTTCTATGACAAAGATTGAGCTACAAGCATTTTATCTGTCTTGTTTGTAAAAAACGAAGTGTGACAAACGGACCTTTTAGGTTCCCATCGGTCATTTTAGGAGCAAGATACCACTTATACTGACTTGCAAAACAGCTAGATGACAAATAAACGTTCCATTACAGAGAAGATGACTACATCCATCACACAGTTTGGAGTACTGTATATTTCTTTCTTTTTTTTTCTCGTATTAGTGAAAACACAAATGTGCAAAATTCACCCTTATTTAAAGGTGCAGCTTGCAGTAGTGTAAAAGGGAGTTGAAAGCTGAAATAATAACACTTATTTTTTAGTTTTCTTTTACTAATTCTAGTGTTGTAAGGATAGTGGAGGATAAGGACTCCTCAGCAATTCAATTAAAACTACAAAATATGTAAAGTTTGCTAGACTTACAGAGTGGAAAACTTCCATTCTTTTCATTCCTACCTCTCCTCCCTTTGTTCCATTAACCACTTGAGTTCTTGATTCTCAAGGTATCAAATTGGATGCAGTACGTAAATCTCTTCAAATTATAGTAAGAGAAATTTTAAGGTTATTCAGTCTCCAATAAAACCTTATTTCAGGGACAGAGTCCTATAATATAAAAATTGTTACCGTTGAAATCCTTTTCATACCATTTATTTGCTCCTTTAGTGGTCACATACTTATGTAAAATTGCGTCTGCCTGTATCACAATGGCATTATGAAGTACTTAATAGTTTTAGTTGTGTCGTCTTAAAAAACATACACTTCATTTCAAAGCAAACTAATTTATTCTGTCTTGATTATTAAGTTTATACTTCATAAGGGTCATAGGTCTCTGCAATAGCTACTACACCAAGGTACTACACAGCACTGGGAAAAAATAAAAAAATCTAGACTTCATCAGATATCAAGAAGTCACACAAGTTTCTGTTCTCTAAAAAATAGAAAAATATTAATCTTTCTATATAGTTTTTTTTTTTTCCCCTGAGAATCCAATATTACGTGCAAGAGCATTTTGCATCTATATTGTAGTTTTGAGAGAATGCCAGTACTATGAAATTAATAATAACTGTTATTCATAATTGTTTCTGTATCTGAAAAATTTAGAAATTTCTGACAGTACACTTTGCATTAAGTCATTTTGTAAAATGACTTCTACTGCTACTGAAAGAATTTTTGAAAGTAGTATAAATATTACCTCTAAACAGATGATGGAAAGTACCTTTTGTTTCTACTAGGAAGTAGAGGTAAAATGTAAATATATAGATTCACTCTGCTTTCATTGAGACTTTCATTCTTCCTTCTCCTTTATTTATGGAGTTGTTGCTATGATATTGAGTCATTTTTCCCACAATGTCATGTATTGGAAATAAGTTAAAAATTTAATATGAGGTGCAGAAATAGAGCAGGTTCAATTCTACTTCATTTTATGTAAGTTTTTACTTACAAACTGCATCCTTAAAAATTCTGAACTCTGAATGCTAACTGAAGGCTAAAGGAATTCAGAAATATATCTGAGGCTGCAAACGCATTTTCTAATGAGATTTCAAAAGAGGTGATATGACATTTTGCAGGCAGGCAGTTCCAAATGACAGAATTTCATAGACTTCCACAGCAATGCCAGTGAGGTTACATTAAAACAGACTGGTCAAATTGAAAGATTAAAAAAATAGCTAATCTGTAGAGGGTTGAAAGGAAGGAACTTGTGGATTCTACTTGATCCTTAGATGATTAAGGGACTTATTAAAGGTGTTCATGTTACTGCAGTGTTTCAGAAGGCAGATGCTAGAGTTCAAGGAAGTAAAGCTCAGCAAAGCCAAAGGCAGTTTTTCTTGCTAGATAAAAGAATGCCTCTGTCAATGGAAATTCTAAGTGTAGTATGCAGACAATAAGGAGCATTGCTTTCATTAGAATCAAAATAAATGTGGGGAAAAGTAAAATAGAGGGTTAAGTCTTAATACAATTAAATCTAATCTCAAAAAGAGAGTGGTCCCAGCTGAGTGGTGCTATGATATGTGATAGCATATATTTAAACTTTCTAGTGTTTTACACAGACACACTGACAGAACTAATTGTGAATTAACACACATCAATAGGAGAATAAAGTTCTTGGAGAATGGAAAAAAAACCTGTAAATATATATATATAGGGTGATTTGTTTTCATTCTGGTTTTCAATTTCATCTAATTGACAAAATATGTTAATTTCATTTTCTTTGAAAAGCAAGGTAATAGTCACATTATAAATATTGTTTTGACCAAAAAAAAAGAACAGGTATAGGAGTAGAAGAATGATAAAGATCTCACTCAGTATTTAAAATAGAATGGATTTCCACATGGCTTCTCCATTACTACCTGAATTATTCTACTTAATTTTATCCCTGGCATATCTTCTGCAAGACACACACAATAACCCCATACAATGCAACAGGCCTGTGGAAGAGTGGCTGGGAAGCTGCCCAGCAGAAAAGGACCTGGGGATGTTGGTTGACAGCTGGCTGAATATGAGCCAGTGGTGTGCTCAAGGGTCCAAGGCCAGTGATGTCTTGGCTTGTATCAAAAATACCAGAAATACCCTGGCCAGCAGGACTACAGAAGTGATTGCATCCCTGTACTTGGCACTGATGAGGCTGCATCTTGAATACGGTGTTCAGTTTTGGGCCCCTCACTATGAGAATGACATTGAGGTGCTGAAGCATGTCCAAAGAAGAGCAATGAACCTGGTGAAGGGTCTAAAGGCCAAGTCTTACAAAAAGCAGCTGAGGGAATTGGGTTTGATTAGTCTGAAGAAAAGCAGGCTGAGAGGAGACCTTATCACTCTCTACAACTACCTGAAAGGAGGTTGTAGCAAGATGGATGCCAGTCTCTTCCCCCAATTAACAAGTGATAGGACAAAAGAAAATTATCTCAAATAAAAGAAAGTTATCTCAAATAGCACCAGGAGAGGTTTAAGATTGGATATTAGGATTTATTCACCAAAAGGGTTGTCAAGCATTGGAACAGGCTGCCCAGGGAAGTGGTGGACTCACCATGCCTGGAGGTAGTTAAAAGATGTGTAGATGCAGTGCTTAGGGACATGGTTTAGTGGTGAACTTGGCAGTGTTACATTAGTGATTGGACTCAATGATGTTAAAGGTCTTTTCCAACATAAACAATTCTATGATTCTATTTGTGTATTCCAGAACATTTAAAACTACTTCATCATTTTTTTTTTATTATATTTACTCAATTTACATTGGAAAAAAAATCTGTAATACTCTTCTACTACTGATAAAACAGTGTTGTGCCACTGTCCTGGTTTTATAATCAAACAGCTCTGCACTGAAGTTATGTCACTTTAAATAAAATGCTGTTAGGTATTACGGCTACATTTTGAAAACCTGTAAGAAATCAGGCATGATAATTAATGGCTCTATAATCTGTTCAGCCAAGAATTATTTGTACAGAGAGTGTGTATCTCCTTTCTTTGTATAAATTGCAGTAGATATAGATGAAAAGGATCTGTTGATCCTTTTTTTTTTTTTTTTCTAGAAGGACTACTATGTGTAGGCACCAGTAAAACTGCAGCAGCAAAGGTGAGGTACTGGAGATCAAAATTCAGCTAATTAGTGAAATCTAGGATCTCTCATCATGATTAAGAAAGTAGCCCAAATGTTAGTTTCACAGGCAAAAGAGAAAAAATTTTGCATTGAAGGTCACAGAGTCATCAGTAGAGTCAACAGTTTTTGCTAATCGATCCACAGAAATGCTTACATGCATGGCTTCCTTTAGTAGCTGGTTCAGCACTAAATAGCATCTGCTTAAAATTATACTCAAGCACAGAAATGGACTGCAATGATAACCATTGTTCATATGTGTACAAAATAATGTCTGTCACAAGAAAAAAAAAAAAAACAAGAAAAGTAATGTAAATAATATCTTTTTAATATATTTGGAATAAGCAGATACCTAAACATTTTGTAATGTTATTTTTGTGGTTACACTATTTTATAACATATCAAGGAAGCACAGCAATCCCAAAGAAAAGAGATTGGCACCAAGTGTGGCACTGTTTCTCCCTGTAGTACCCCTGTTCTTTCTCTCCCTGGTCGTCTTTTTTTTTTTTTTTTTGCGTGACTTGGGCCTCTTGGACATGTGTAAAGACAGGAGGACACCAAAATGTGCAGTCTACAATGAGTGAAAAAACTTAGTGTATTTAAGCAGCAACAAATTTTTTACATATTGGTGCACACCAATGAGCTTGACATCAGAGTTTTCATTAATCTTTTCATTCGGAAAAGACTGCAGAAGAGACGATAGTACAGTGAAGTTTATTTTTACTTTTTTTGTCTAATTCATTACTGTGAACAGTAGATAACCTGTTTATAAATATGTATGAAGTTCATGAATGTTTTATACCTTTTCCATACTTGAAAAAGCATTTAAGAGAATCACTGATACTCAGTGCTTGCGGGTATTTGCCATATGTTGGTGGTGATCAGAGGTTTTCCACAACTTTCAGAACAATGTAAGTTGTACATAACTGCAGATAGCATCCTCCATTTGCTTGGTTTCATGGTTGTTTGACTGCTTCTCTGTAGAGAAGTTTGTCCCTGTTAGCTGATACACTTGTTCCTTCTGAGGATATTTTTGGATGTTATCAGAGAACGTAAGTTCCTGCTTTAAAGTTAGTTCTGCATATGTAGTTTGTTGTACCTGCTAATACTTATTTTCAGACTAAATAAAGTAACTTCTGAATATGCATTATTTTTGTATATGTTTATTTTACAGATTAGAGAGAAATTTTCAAATTTGAAGCAACTATTATACATTTAAAATATAAAGCCAGGTGACCTATGTTCTGGGAAAAAAAAAAAATGAAACGACAACCAAAACATTATTGAATATCATCAGCCTTCACTTTCTCTACTGATATTTCCTGAATCATTCACTGAAATGCAATCTGCAATTAGCTGAACATTACAAAATGCTTCCATCAGTATTTGGGCCTGAAGTTATCTGCTGTTTGTTAAGGTGAATAGGGTTTGCACTGTGTCTTCACAGTTGTCTTGTGTGATGCTGGGATTTACACTACAGTTGATGGTGAAAGGAAAGAGAAGGAAACTGTTCTTTCAGCTAACTAGTAAATCAATGCTTGAAGCTTCACTTTGCTTCGTATTTAACACATTACAATGCTATTAAAAAAACCCCTACCTTTCCAGAAACTATTCCTGGAAACAACTCACTTTACTTCTGTTTCTCAGACGAGCTTTTTTAGAAATCTGTGAATAGTAACGCTGAAGAATTGTGTATTTGACTGATTACTGCAACGTCCTTATCTCATATCAGTGTACTTTATTTTATTGTTACATTTGTAAATATATAATGTTTGTGTAAGGATTGTTAGGTATGACTATAAATATGACATCTGTAAAGAGATCTGAGAAAGCTTTTTTTTCTCCAAAACCTAATATCTATGCTTAGAAGATACAATATCCACTGTAATAGGAAACTCTAATAGTTATAAGAAATGCAATAATCTCATATTTATACCACTGCTGAAGATATGTGTGCAGCTGAACAAATATTTTCACACCATAAGTGCTTTATTGTATGACCACATTTACTTCAATAATTGTTGAAAGCTTAAAATAGAATTGTAGTGTCCTGTTGTAGACAGGAGGCTGAGGGGAAACCTCATTGCTCTCTACAACTAGCAAGATGGATGTTGGCCTCTTCTCCCAAGTAGCAAGTGATAAGACTAGAGGAAATGGTCTCAAGTTGCACCAGGGAAGGTTTAGATTGGATATTACAGGAAAATTTCTTCACTGAAAGGGTTGTCAAGCATTGGAACAGGCTGCTCAGGGAAGTGGTTGAGTCACCATCCCTGGTATTTAAAAGATGTGTAGGTAGAGTGCTTAGAGACATGGTTTAATGGTGGATTTGACAGTGTTATGTTTATGGCTGGACTCTGTGATCTTAAGAGTCCTTTCCAATCTAAGTGATTCTATGAGCCTATAATTCTAAGTTCACTACTCCAATGCAGGCTAAAGTAAATAGAAATAATTTGGAGTCTCCAAGATTGTTTATGTTTCTGAAGCTTTGGATTTAGGACTTCTGTAACCTCCAAAAAATATTTGTCTGTTTTATTTGAAACTATTGAAAATTATTAGCCTAGCCCTATTTTTATGAAAAACTCAGAATTCAATAAACATTTTTAAGGGTCTAACATTTATAGGGGAAATACCTGTAATTTTTAAAGAAAGGGAGTGATTGTCCATATTAATGGGAGAACTAAGGAACAAGGTGCTAGATGAAAGTTAAGTAATATTGAGCTATAGTTACAAAAACTGTAAAAGTATTTGCAGTGTTGCTAAGGTTTTTAAAAAAGTCATTGATTTTCTTGGCCACTGATATCTGTTATCTAAACTATGTGAGAAAGAATTACATGAAAAAAAAAAAGAAGAAAACACTGAGTAAATACATACATTAAGTTCTTCCTTCTGTTTTTTAGTGTATTTTCTCTTTATCACATTTATTGCGATGTGTTTTTGAACTGAGCTAGTGGTCTGTAGGTTAGCATTAGTAGTGACTTCTCTGGAGAGCTAGATCCCATACTAGTAGAATAATGGGTTAGGGAGCTTGCTCAGAAGTCTTAGCTCTGCCTTTGTGTCCATCAGACTGCATAGCAGAAAACAACTACAGGATTTAGGGTGATAATATATTATGTGCATGTAAACAGTCTAAATTTCCCCTTATATTTTTCTTCACAAAGTAGAAGTATCATCACTTTCTAAGTCTTGTATTTCTCTGTATAGTGTTCTTAATGAAAGTTGCTTTTTCAAATAGTCCATTAATAGAAACCTATATTAAAAGCAACACAGATTAAACTGAATAATTAATAATTAAGATTAAGTGACAAATAGTTTCTGTACATTTATTTAGTATCTTTAATGGAACTTGCTAGCACACTCACAAAGGGGAGCAGCTTTCATTGACTTTGATATCACATGAAAGCATGAACAGGAACAAAATATACCTAATAGCAGTAGCAAATGTAAGAAATAACCCTTGAGGTCGCTAAGGATATTGGGGCATAGAAAAGAAAAAAAAAAGTAGACTTATGAAACTAAATTGTGCCCTTTACCCTATATCCAACCAGAAATAGTCAGGGCGTTTGGTATCTAGAATGGGAGAAAGCAATGGTAGCCACAAGCCCTTCCCACTGAGTAATCAAGCTTGTAACTTTTATACTTCATCTCTATTCCTTGTCCTCTTGGCTTGATTCCATATTCCTTCTGAGCAGTGGAGCATACTCAAGACAAAGACTTAAGCTTTTGAGGGTGAAACACTTCAACACAGTACAAAGTCCAGTACTTGTGCCTCTGCCTCTTAGGCTCAGGCCCACATTTGTGCATCCACGCAAATAGACTCTGCAGACTTTTCTGGGGTTGATCTTTTGCCTGACATCCTAAAACTTGCTGGGACCAAGGCTGCACAGATTTCTAGGTAGGGCTTGTGTCCAGGGAGGCGCACTCTGAGAGGATACCTCACCAACATTAGTCACTACTTCTCAATCCATCTATGTATTTTCAGTTGAGACAAGCTAGTAATTACACTTGACTAACAAACATGGGTGTGATTGCTGCACCTAATGACAGCTTACAAATTCCTGGATTTTGGTATTCATATGATCTTACCTTGCAAAATAAATGTCACAGAAAAACACTATGCTTTTTTTTTTTTAATTAAAAAAAAACACCCAGGTTTTTTTTTCTTAAAGATGAGTAGAACTTTTATATCTAAAAGATACCTTATGTTGTAAAAATACCCAACGTGTAGAGAAGCATTAAAAGAATTTTTTTAAAATGTTTTTTCTTTCTTTTTTCCTTTATGTTTTTTTTTTGTGGTTGTTGTTCTTATTGTGTGTCATGGTTTAGCCCCACTCAGCAGCTACTATAGCACACAGTCAGTCACTCACTCCCCCTTCTCCCTGCCCTCCCCAGTCGGATGGGGAGGAGAATCAGGAAAAAAAAAAAAGAAAGGGGATTGCATTGGCCAGAAAGAAAAGCTTTTTGAGTGCCACCAGAGAAGGAGGTGACGCATACTGAATAGGCTCCACCATGTTACAATTCACCAGAAAATGAGAAGCAATATGCTGTGTTCACTGAAGGGTTCTGTCATAGTCCTTAGGAAAACATCAAAGGTAGAGAGCTGCTATGTGGAGTCCTACACAAGTCACAGAAGGCATTGAATGACAAAGAGAATTGAGTCCATTTGCAGAGCTGAAAGCCATCCAGCTGGCTTTAAATATTACTGAACTAGAAAAAAAAAAGAATCAGAAGAAAGAGAAAAAAAACCTCATGGATTTGGATAGAAACAGTTTAACAGAACAGCAAAGGAAGAGAAAACAGAGAGGGAAAACAAAAACAGTTGGAGAGTATACTAAGCACAGGATTTACAGTAGAATAGCTCACAGTGGATTCTGACACCCAGCTCACTCACAGGTAGCAAAAACCCACCCCTCAGCACTGTCCCCACTTTTTACACTGAGCATGGTGTCCCATGGTGTGGAACAGCCCTTTGGCTAATTTGGGTAAACTACCCCCGCTGTTGGCTAATGAGTAAACTACCCCAGCTGTGTCCCCCAGCCACAGGTGCCACTGGCTCCAGCTCTTCTCCAAGCTAAGGTGAAAATTAACTCTGTCCTAGCAGGAACCAGGATATTTTCCAGCCCTTATTCTATACCATCTGTGTCATGCCAGATCCTACACTTTCCAATTAATTGCCACCATTATTCCTGGCTTTGATCCATATACGTATACACACACAGAGATATCATCCCCGTAGTCTATGGACCATCCCTCCAAAATGTTCATTTAGTCCATGACTTTGGGCTCCATATGTCACAACAGTCTCTCAGGGCAGGAGAGATGATGTGGAGTTTGCTCAGTTGGTGTATCTGATGCAGCTGGTGTGTCATGTCCATGATCTTGAAGATGTCGATCTTGAGGAAGTTGCTGGGCACCAGTTGCTAAAGACAGTTCTGGTTCCATCACCACTGCATTTTGCTCAGTTTTAAGTTCATTTTTAATTAATCTAGGTGATTTTTACTGTAACACCTTTGATATGGCAGATAACCATAGAAGTTATGACATACAGTGTTATATAGCAATTAACATAATACAGTTCAAATTATTGGCTATTTTCATCTAAAATCAGATCTCCTTGAGGTACACAGGAATTCCCCATCCTCTCACATCATGCATCAAGTATAACCAGGTCCCACAGATAGGTTTACCTTTGCCCAAGGGAGGAATAACCCAAACTACCTTCTGCAGCATATTGCCTACATGCAACACAGGGACTTTATCCCCTTCTACAGTATGTAAATGTCCTTATTGAGCAGGGCCAGCTTGATTTGTGGATCTCTGAGTGTTGACTAACCAGGCAGCGTTTGCTAAATATCCTTGTGTTTGAAGGTCCCACAATCCATTTTTCTCGGTGTAGTTTTTAGCAATCTGCTGTATCATTCAGTTTTCCCAGAGGCTGGTGCATGATAGGGGATGTGATACACCCACTAAATGCTGTGCTGTTTGGCCCAGGTGTCCATGAAGTTGCTTTGCAAATGGGTCCTGTTATCTGGTTCAATTCTTTCTGGAGCACCACATCTCCATAAGACTTGCTTCTCAAGGCCCAGGATAGTGTTCCAGGCAGTGGCACAAGGCACGGGATATGTTTCCAGCCATCCAGTGGTTGCTTCTACCATGATAAGCACATGGCACTTGCCTTAGTGTGTTTGTGGGAGTGTGATATAATGAATTCGCCAGGCCTCCCCATATTTATAGTTCAGCCATCATCCTTCATACCGCAGAGGCTTCAAACACTTGGCTTGCTTGATTGCAGCGCATATTTCACATTAAGAGATAACGTGCGCAATAGTGTCCATAGTCAAGTCTACCCCTCGATTATGAGCCCATTTATGTGTTGCATCTCTTCCCTGATGGCCTCAGGTGTCATTGGCCTATTGACCTGTAAATAATTCACCCTTACATTGCCAGTTCAGATCCACCTGAGCCACTTCAATTCTAGCAGCCTGATCCCTCTGCTGGTTGTTTAGATGCTCTTCAGCGGCCTGACACTTAGGTACATGGACATCTACATGATGTACTTTTACAATCAGCTTTTCTAACTGGGCAGCAATATCTTGCCACAATATGGCAGCCCAGATGGGTTTGCCTCGGCACTACCAGTTACTCTACTTCTATTGTTTTAACCACTCCCACAGAGCATTTGCCACCATCCATGATTCAGTATAGAGGTAGAGCACTGACTATTTTTCTCATTCAGCAATATTTAAAATCAACCGGATGGCTTTCAGCTCTGCAAATGGACTTGATTCACCTGTCCTTCAGAGGCATCTGCAACTTATTTTGTGGGACTCTACTCAGCAGCTTTCCACCTTTGATGTTTTCCTAATGGATATGACAGGACCCATCAGTGAACGTGCCATATTGCTTCTTATTTTCTGGTGGATTACTACATGGTGGGACCTCTTCAGCATGTGTCACTTCCTTCTCTGATGACATTCCAAAATCTTTGCCTTCTGGCCAATCTGTGATCATTTCTACGATTTCTGAGTGATCGGGTTTACTATTTAAGCCTGCTGTGTGGTTAGAGTGACCCACTTACTCCATGTAGCATCAGTTGTGTGGTGTGTAGAGGGGACTCTTCCTTTGCACATCCAGCCCCGCACTGGCAGTCAGGGTACCAGGAGGAGCTGTGCTTCAGAAGTGGTTTTCTCCAGGACACTATAACACTAAGTTGCTTTCTCACAGAAGTTGGAAGATATATATGTGTCATGTCAACATGAAATACTAATTTCTTATAATCACTCACTCTCTATGAGTTCCTTTATTTCTCAGTAATTGAGAATAAAAAAAAATAACTGTTTTGTCTCAACTGTAACAAGACTTTCTTTTTGAAGAACTGGATCAATTCAGGCAATGTGATAACACAAGATTCAACACTGTGTTGTGTGTAGCATCGATTGAAATATGCTGAATTTGTATTTCCTATTGAATTTAATTTGTCTGAAGAAATGTTCTGCAGCCTCAAATTTGACACAGTTTTTTCCATTTGTCTTTTCATACTTCATTCTGCTACCCAACTACCATCAACTTGGCCTACTGTCTCAGGAAATGTTACTTATACTTTTGAGAGCTCTTGCTGCAATCTGTAAGATGAAGAGAACAATTTTAAGTATTTGCTAGCCTCTGTATAGTTGACTTTGTAACTCAAGCGTTTATACCATGTTCAGTTTGCTACAATTTCTCATGTGATGCAATGTTTATGCAATTTTCTGGTGCTAGGGCACTTAAAACAACAAGTACGGTAGTGCTTAATAACAATGTAAATACTTGTATTAGGTCATCTGCATTTAGCTAGAATCAACTAATAATAGCAGGACTGCTGTGGTTATTTTTCTACTACTGTAACATCACCGTAATTGTTTGGTTAATAGCTCACTGTGTGGGTGGAAAGTCTGCATTCCAAGCACTTTCAGGGTTGGATCCTTGGAGGGGTCTCAGATATTAAATCACCACCAAATATTTAAGAGTATATCTTTCTCCCCACTTTCCAGATTTAAACACAAAAGCTGCGGTCCTGCAACTAACTGACAAAGAGAGCTGGTCTGCATGTCAGCAATTTTGTCCTTTATACATCTCGTCAGCCATTACAGCTATCACATCGTCACTTTAAAATTGTTCTTGAACACTTCTAACAGCAGAGCTGACGTAACAAAGATGGCATTGGCTCTCTACCAAATATTTTCTAAATTTCTAAGGTTTTCAATCCTCTCATAAGTTCTGTGGTGCCCCAGATATGTTACTGGCCTTTTTATTACCCTGACTGTCCTTGATTTATTCAGATAGTAAAAGTCAGAGTTAATAAATGTAAAACGATGTTGATGTTTCTAAAATAAGAGAAGTGTCAGTAATTGTATTTGAAGGTGTTATTAATGGGCACTAATGTTAAAAATAAGTAAGAGGAAAAGGTAAACCCATTAAAGAAATACAGTTTAATCAAAGTTTAATAGCAACTAGAAATAATTGTACTATTTCTTACTCCAAAGAGTGTAGAAGTTGGCTTAAGTATTTAATTCTATATAAACCTATTGTCACAGACAGATCTGAATGGAAAATTGCATTTCATGTACCTTTTTAAGCTCCCCTCCCCTATAACTCAAGAGTCCTCAAAAAAATCTACAATGGTCCAAATGTGGCTCACATTCATTTTAAGACAAAGAGGTGAAATGTGAAAAGTGGAAAGGAGAAAAGTTGTATTGGTAATTCTTTCTAGTAAAATGTATTTCCAAATTTTGTCTTTCTGTCATAAAAAATATTCTATCCCATTTCTGTGAATGTAGGTAATTTTGAGCTAACATGAAAAATGAGTAACATTTTAACTGGAAAAAAAAAAAAACTGGTGAAAAAAGAGATTAAAAAAAAAGAGGGGAAAAAAAGAGAATAATCATTCCTTGAATAAGATGGAATGGAGTAGATGGCTCTAGTTATAGGCTTAAGAAAAGAAGCCTTTCTTTAAAGTAAAGACTCTGTAGAAAAAAAAAAAAAGAAACCCAACAGATTCTGCCCCTCCACTGTGTTCTGGTGAGATTCTACCTGGAGTACTGCATCTGGCTTTGGAGCTCACTGTACAGGAAAGACGTCGATCTGTTGGAGTGGGTCCAGAGGAGGGCCACAGAAATGACCAGAGGGATGGAACACCTCTCCTATGGAGACAAGTTGAAAACGTTGGGGTTATTCAGCCTGGGGAAGAGAAGGCTCTGAGAAGACCTTATAGCAGCCTTCCAGTACTTAAAGGGGGCTTACAAGAAAGAGAGAATCTTTATAGCAGGGCCTGTTGCAAGGAGACAATGAGTAATGGCTTTAAATTTAGACTAGATATAAGGGATTTTTTTTTACAATAAGGATGGTGACACACCAGAAGAGGTTTCCCAGAGAGACTGCAGATGTCCCATCCCTGGAAACATTGAAGGCCATGTTGAATGGGACTCTGAGCAACCTGATCTAATTGGAGATGTCCCTGCTTCTTGCATGGGGGTGGTTGGACTAGGTGGCCGTTAAAGGTCCCTTCCACCTCAAACTATTCTATGATTCTATGATTCAATGATTCTATAACAGTGTAAAGTTCTGCTCAACTGGAAAGGAGTAAGGATTAAGAAGATATGCCTTCTTATGCTTTCCTTGAAGATGGTCATTAGAGATCATAATAATAACAGTGATTTTGAAGAGATATCACCAGCTAGTGTGTAACAGGGCTCCTGAATGTATGTTCTGTGTCTTTTGATCCTTTCAGTTCCAGGTTTTTTAGACCTCTGTCTGTATTTTTTATCTAAAAATTTGTAATAAGGACCCATTTGTTTTTCTTGTCTCTCTCTATTGGACAAATGCTCATTTTTTTCTAGTGATGTTATAGCCTGTGCTATGGATTTCAGCAAAGAGACAGAGCTCTAACTACAAGACATTATCACAAGAGTGTTCTTCATGATGTTGTAGAACAGGTTTAATTGAAAAGCAGTAAGAGATATTGTACAATTTAACTTGCAGTTGGTCTGAAAGGTGGCATCAATGAAAATTCATCCTCTGTTACTCAGATCAAAAGGAAGATCTAGTGCATTAAAAACAAAAATTAGAACACTTCTGGCTAGTGTTACTATACCAGCAATATATTTTCTGAAGCAAGCCACTATGGGTATTAGAGAATTATGCTTCTAATATTTTTGTCTTAGCACTTGATTGATTTGTACTGCCTAAAGGTAAAGGAAAAAAAACAACACAAAACTAAAATTATAGTAATATCTATGAATTTTGAAATGTTCATACAGGGTTTATTTTTCAATTTGTTTAATAATAAATCAGTAAATTTTATTAATCTTTTCAGTTTCATCAACATAAAAAACATAAAGGATATGTACTAAAGTATTTATTTAGAACAGAAGCCTCTAAACATTTTTCTTTTCTCCAAACACTTTGTATGTGCTCAAAATGACACACACAGCTCTCTATATGTTTGTTCAATCTCTTTTAATGGTTGTGGTCTTCTCATCTTACAGCCAATCAATGACTTTGATTAAAGGTTACTGAAAAAGTTATATAGTCTTGGGCTAGTTCATATCAGCTTTGGGATAGATTTAAGTCATAAATTCTTGATTAAAGTTAAAACTGGATTACTGCATTTACCAAAACCATTTTCCATGTATTAAATTTGTATTAGTGACCCTACACAACATGACTATAATTGCCCTGCATGCCATCATGCATATTCTTTGATGTCCTGTGGCAGCAGAAACATTTACCTTGGAATAAATCTTTTTAGGAAGTTTTAATTTTAAGTAAACAAATAAATTAAGTAAAACTTTAAATGCTGTGTTACCGAACTGGATGATCTTGGACTGAATGATCTTGGACTGGATGATCTTTTAGGTCTTTTCCAATCATGATAATTCTGTGAATATTCAGACATACTGGTATAGCATAGACAGAAAGAATCTTTTGTTTTATGCAGTTCATCAGCTATCTCTGTCTATAATATTTATTTCATGATGCTATTTTTATCAGAACACTGGCATCCTGTGAGACAGCAGTTTGGAAATCCTCTGTGCATTTGTAGCTGCAGGGTGCATTCATCACTGCAGGCAGAGGAAGAAGGCCATCTAAGATAAACTGGAGAGCATTTACCTAATTTTCAAAAAGAATATGCAAGTTGATTCGGTCAGTTCTTAGCTTAATGTAGAATTTTACGTCTAGAACTTTTAGAAAATTTAAACTATACATGATTATTTTCTAAGGTCTTGATGGATTGCAGAGTGAATTTGAATCTGAAAACTTCTGTGGAAACATATAAATTATAGCAGCACATACTGGGAAAGAACTTTCTTTCTGGAACAGGTTATCTGATGGAGAAAGAGAGACATGCATATATATATGTCAGCATAGGATATTTACTGAGCTGAAGAATGTGAGGATGAAAGTTCCATTTTCAAGAGCCAACCCTAAATATCTAATACTAGCTGTTCTCTCTTATGCTTATTGTCTATGAATTTTCACCAAAACTATGGAGACGCTCACTTTTGATCAATGTGAATATAGTTCTACGTTATTAGAAAAACTATTTGTTGCGTATCTTACTTCTATATCACTTAATTATTTGATGTCTCAGTCTGTAAGAAGGAAGTGAGAAGGTAGGATTTAAATACGTAATCAAGCCTTTTCCATGACAAGTTCCTAAAACTACGTTGTCTATGAGTTTTTCTTAACCTAATGAACCACATTTATTGATAAGTCTTCAGACTGTTTTTTACCAAATTCAGTGAGTTTTGTAAAAGATAATCTTTAGTATCTTCTGCATCTTCTGGGAAACACCTAATACACTGTGTGTGTACAAATGAAAACTAAAGCTTATGTTAACTCTAGCCGTCAGTGAAAAGCTTATTATTTAAGATTTGGGCTAAGAAAATTCTGTATGTGAAAGTGTGGGATAGTATTTTGTTAAGGCAACAGAATGATTTTAGTTCTTCCTAGGTCTAGCTGAGGGACACACTTCAACAAAACCCTGGGAAAAAAAAAAAAAAAGCAAGATAACTAAGAAATATGAAGTTTTCATATTGAATGACTCCTCTGTAAGATCTGTTCCAGTCATGTTTCAGTATCAAAATATCAATACCAAACACAGTAACAGAACTGTTACTAGTACCAACAAGTAGTTCTACTTCACATGTATCAAGTACTGCCTTTCAAAAATCACGAAAATCTCTTGCTAATTAATCATAATCCTTATAAGCCTAATGCAGAACTTTAGCATAACCATAAAAAGGCTCTCTTTTTGGTACAGAATCAGCCTTGCTTGCCTTTGAGAGATGTATCATGCTGCTCACTCAGTTTTGCCACATGAGATTTTTGTGGTTAATTATTATCCCTGTTCTCTGTTTAACTCAGAAGAGTTTAATCCCTTCCATTTCAAGATGATGTACATTTATCTGTGTTTCCATCGTAATATGATACAGGACACCATCTGTTTAAGGTGTAACCTTATGGCTTGCTATGATAGTCCAAAGGTGTTGCCAGAACCCCAGGTTATCTTATTTAAATAGATAGGAATATTTTCTTGAGAGCTGTTGTCTCTCAAGAGAGAAGAAATTAATGGAAAGTAATGTCTTTGGCAGATGAAAAAATTCCCTTAGTAGCATGCAGCAAGCACATCAGTGTCTGTTGGCTAATTCCCAGAAATATCCCAAATGATAATGATTGTTCTTTAAAAAGTGCAAGACAATTCTCAAAAGCTTATAATGAAAGACTGATAAGCATGTTGATTGCAGAGAATTCAGGTAGATGGTTAATGACTTACCATGATTAGTCTGATTAACTCTGCTGTAGGAAACGTCTGCATGGGAAGTTAATGCAGAGTAACTTGTGTCCAATAAATTAATATCCTGTCTTATTGTGTAGTAACTCCACGGGTAGACAAGCTGTCAGTGTGGACTGATGTACTTGGTATTAAAGTTGTTTTGATAGATATATTAGTGTTGGGTTTGTTTTGGTTTTTTTTTTAAAGTTAGAATATTTTTTTCTGTCAACTTCACCCAAACTACAGCAACACTAGAGGGTTTTTTTACTGTATTAGATGTTATTCTTATGAGATAGTAAGAGTTAACTTGATCAAACATGTTATAACAACCCATTTGCACTACTCTCAGGGAAACTCAACACAAGTTATATAAGTCCCCCTATGGCACTAAACAACATTTTACATGGTTGAAATACTGCAGATGGTGCTCAAGAAGGGGGAAAAAGAAAATCCTAAATAAACTGTATAATTTTGCAAATTAAGAAGAATGCATGTTGATGATATTTGTTTGGCTGGCTGATCTTTTTGCAGCAACAAAGCTGTACTAAGTGATCCCTTTCTGTAATATCTTTTTATAAAGTGTATGGAAAAGAAATAAGATGATGCTCTACTTTACAGAAAAAAAAAAATTGAAACAAAACTGTAGTTTAAATTTCAATATATGCTTATAATGTATTTAGATTTTTTAATGTCAGGATTCAGAAGCTTAAAGGAGACTGGAGTGCAGAGCTTGCAAAGAGAAAATTATCAAGTATTTGAAAAGCTAAGTCGTGAAGAATGAGTTTTGAAGAATGACTGTTGCAATTATTGGTGGGTTCATGCCCTTCCTGAATTCTATCATGCACTTTACTAAACATATTTTATTCTTATTAGTTTTATTATGTTATGCTCTTTGCTATTTTGACACATCACAGCACTGTCACAGCATCAATTTTTCTTCTGACTATATTTGCAGAATTCAATCTTTCCCTTAGCAGGCAAAATGCACCATCTACTCCAAGGACACTGACAATGCCACTCCTGTTTAGCAACTACCAAGGAACTCCTGTGGGAATACATTCAGCAGGCAGTCCAAAAATTTTTAGCTAAAAGTCACATCCAGGACACCTGACCACCCCTGAAGTGGTTGTTACAGTATTTTAATATTTTAACCTCCTGTTTCTGGTCTCCTACCAGGCTGAGCCTCAAGTAGGGCATTAATGTTTAGTGGCTTCTTTAAGAGGTATAAGTTACTGTGATTGGTATGACTTGTCTTGTCCCCTGCCTGCCCTACTTATCATTGTTTTTCTAGCTATATGCATGCTGGTATATAGCTAAGCTATTTTTATTATCTCAGCTTCTCTACAAGTTAAGTAGCAAAAGTGCCCTTCACATTCTGCTTGCTTGATTATTAATAGACAGATGACAAAAATACTTTAACTAAGTGCATTTAATATACAGAGCTGTTAAAACCACAATCTTTTGTTTATGACTTCTCAGATTCTAACTTACTCCTACAGTTTTGCCTTCACACTGAAAGAATTTTAATTTCTTCTGAGCTTTTTGATACTTAGGAAGTTTTCTTGCAATTTAAGGTTTAGTTGTTCAATATTTCATGCTAACAGCTGATTCAGCTGTTCAAGACAGTGCAATGCCAATAACCATTGTCTCCAATTGCATGTAACTGTAGCTTGAATCTAACTGTAATGCCTAGGCACTTACAATCTATCTGGTTGGGTCTTCCAGGTTTTTTTTTTTCTTAAATTTCCCTTTCAATTGAATTCTATTCTCTCACAGTGAACATTAATCTTGGTTAGTACTGTCCGATCTCTACTATGTCTGCCCTGTGTTACTGGTATAATTGTTCTTTACTGTACTCTAACACAGCTGTTTGTTTATGATTGTTTTACGAACTTTTATTAATATAATATATCATAGAATAGTTAGGGTTTGATGGCACCTTTAAAGGTTACCTAATCCAACCCCCCTGCAAGAAGCAGGGACATCCCTGACTAGATCAGGTTGCTCAGAGCCTCATCCAACCTGGCCTTGAATGTTTCCAGGGATGGGGCATCAGTGACCTCTCTGGGAAACCTGTTCCAGTGTTCTACCACCCTCACTGTAAAAAAAAAAAAAAAATTCCTAATATCTAATCTGAATCTACCTCCCTCAATTTTAAAGCCATTACCCTTTGTCCTGTCACAACAGTCTCTACCTAAGAGTTTTTCCCCGTCTTTCATGTAGACCCCCTTTAGGTATTGGAAGGCCACTATGAGGTCTTCCCGGAGCCTTCTCTTTTCCAGGCTGAACAGCCCCAATTCTCTCAGCCTGTCCTCATAGGAGAGGTGCTCCAGCCCTCTTATCATCTTCATGGCCCTCCTCTGGACCCTCTCCAACTGGTCCAGTTGGAATTTCCTCAACCCTTGCACTAGGTTGTGTTGAACTTCATGAGGTTCTCATGGGCTCACCTCTCCAGTCTATCAAGGTCCCTCTGGATGGCATCCCTTCCTTGCAGCGTGTCGACCGCACCACACATCTTGGTGTTATCAGTGAACTTGCTAAGGTTGCACTCTATCCCACTGTCCATGTCGCCAACAAAGATGTTGAACAGAAACAGTCCCAATATTGACCCCTGAGGAATGCCATTTGTCACTGGTCTCCACTTGGACACTAAGCCATTGACTGGAACTCTTTGAGTGCAGCCATCCAGCCAATTCCTTATTCACCGAGTGGTCTGTCCATTAAATCCATGTCTCTCCAGTTTAGAGACAAGTATGTTATGTGGGACAGCGTCAAATGCTTTGCACATAATATAATATAATACAGTACAATACAACATGATATAACATTGCAGACCAAAACCTCTAACTTTGTAGACATTTGCATAAAATACTAGAATAATCTTTATCTCATCAGTGGACTAAGCTATGTTTTCTACCAGGGACAAAGGTACTCTACAAACAGAAGTTTCTATTCTATTTCTTTGATATCAAATGTGGAATGATTAATTTCTATCAGCATTATGAAGCTTCACCCAGTAATGATTATCCAAGGAAGAAAACAAAATTCTCATAAAATAGTTATTGCTATGTTACACTGGAGTTTCTGAAGCAATGCTCTTGCTGTAGCAATGAAACACCTGAAGTAATCTGATATTTATCCACAGAATCACAATTAACACAACCATTGTATAAATATTTTGATCAGCACAACCAATGAATGTCTTTTATGTTGCCTTTGATGTCATTTGTTTTTACTGTTGTTACCACCAGAAATTAGAGTCAAAGAGCTGATCTGATCTGTGCCTCTAACACCACTGATGAGATCCTCATCACTGAGTCATGGTGTTGTTTTTGTTCATTCAGATGTTAGTGAAAGTCAGATTTCTTAGGTGGGTCATGCTGGATTTACCATTGCTGTGTCACACACAGACAGCACTCTGTTCCCATGAACATTCACCAGTTTTTCCCTTTAGAATACTTTCCTTGTGTTTTGATTCTACACACCACCACTCTCTGAAGTATCCCTTCTGCATATTCTTTCTGGCCCCATCCTGCGAATGCTTGTAAAATGTACTAAAACATGTTGATAAAAATCCAGCTCCATAAATGCCCACAATGCATCTCCACAATACATGAAATAAATCTTCAAACACAGATGTAGGCTTTGTGATAGGCTTGTACATTGTTCTTCAAAAAGTTTGTTGCCTTATGTGTATTGGAAATTATATCTTTCTCATATAACAAAAAAAAAATTGCTACTTTTTTTCCCTCTCATATTACCTTTGCTTTTGCTGATAGCAATTAGAACATTCAAAGACTTTTGCATGAGGAACAGCAATATTGTTATGACTCCCTGAAGACATATTTTTGGATGATGCTTTTCTGTCTTTCCTTTGCATTTAAACATCTTTCTAGGAGGGGAGGAAAAAAGAAAAAGAAATAATTTAAGATAGTTCTGCTTAACCTGTAATCCTAGATGCAAGTGAGAAAACTTTCACTCATAATCTTTATGTCTTTTTTTTCCCCAACATATGTCGAAGAACTAGTAAATTTTTTAGTCTATGATTTGCTAGTGATGATAGAAATCTATTGGAATTCATGTGTATCAATTGGTTGATATGGTTTGATTATGTTACTGTCCTGTAAGTAATCATTTATGTCAATGTAGTGTGATTTTGAAGAGTTTCATTTTAATGCTATTCTGCTACTGAATTTCTTTTTTAAAAAATAATTACCATAAAAAATAAAACCTGATTACTGTATGTGTTCTGTAAGTGAGAAAACAAAGCAAAACATGCTGTAAAATAATTGAAAAAGGTAATATTCCATGGTTAATCAAAATACAGGAAGTAAATTCAGAGATTTTCTGTTTTCCATGTACTTACATAGCAATTGCTACTCTGAGAGCTCTTTAGACCCTATGAAATTCATGTAACTAATAGAGTAAGGGTTAAATAATTCTGTGTAATTTATTACGATAGTAACTGTGAGACATAGTTACAGTTAATGTGAAGCATTATTCTGTGTTTGTTCTTCCAAAAATGCAAAACTGTGTGATTTTAAGAGATGGTGTACAAGCAAGCTTTGAGTTAACTCTTTGAGAATATCACGTTTATACATTAAACACAGTGGAGAGAGCTGCATTTCACAGCAGTCCCAGATAAGCCTGTGGCTTTATAAATCTTTCACATAGTTTATTATAAATGCTTAATAGCCTCTGGATAAGCCCTGACTTAACTTATTTGGCTGCATGTTTTCGTTTACCACAATTTAATATACACAGATCAGTAAGGTTTTTTGGTTTGTTTTTTTTTTTGTACTGTAAATAAACATTATAATCAGGTAAAATCACCAGCAACAAAATGTTAGTAATGTTTGTTTTATTGAAAGGTACATTGTAGAAATTATTTTGTCTAAATCTCTTTTTCATAATGCTGTTTTAATTGCTCTGTTGTCCTTTGCCTCTGTAGAAAATCTGAATACATGTCTTTTTTATAAACATCAGCAATTTGTTTATTTTTAAAAGACTCTCCAGAGAGATAGAATATTTCCAAATATTTTTCAAAGAAGAACTGGTGTGAAAACTACTGAAAAGGACTTATAAACATTGATTACTCTGTTTCATTGCTTAAAATGGTAAAATAAATATTATTTGTCAAAATATGACACTCTACTACAAACATCTTATAGCAGAGAAAAGAATTTCTGTTTCATGCCCTAATCTTTACATATACTGCAAATCTGTTTGGGAGAGACTGTAATTACAGTACTTTATGTGCTACTGCAAACTATTTATTTGCTGTTAGCTGACTTCAAAGACAGTTCAATGTATAAATTCAGGGTACAAATTGGTGTTTGCCTATTTGCACTACTATGTCTCCAAAAAAAGCAAGAATATACAGTACAAGCCCAGTGACCAGTATCAGCACATCCTCCTAGAAAATACAATTCTAGCGAAGTTATGGCTCTTGGAGTTTGCTTGAAGAAAAGCATGAAAGTGAAGGTTGCTTCAGGCTTTGTCAAATATTGTCCTTCTGCACCCCTTCCAACTTGCTTTCCACTTAAGCTGTGATCCTTCAATTAATTACTCACTCTCAGATGTAAAATTTTTAGATTATCTACATCTCAGCCAACTCTTCCTACATTTATAAGTAGCTGGGCTTTTGATAAAGAGGGTTCAGTATTTTACTGGCTGCATGGAAGATAAGCAATGACTGTGGATTCTGAAGATGTCTAGTATGTCCCAGACAACTTTGCAGTCTTGAAGCATCTGGTACATCCTCATTAGCACAGTAATCATTACATTGCTAACATCTTGACCAGTATTGAAGTATTAATGTCTGCGCAAGGAACCAAAAGAGATAAATTACATGGTGGGGTTTTTTTGTGTTTGTTTGTTCGGGGTTTTGTTTTTTTTTTTCTGAAAAATAACAATATGCACCATCATGCAAATCAGGAATATAAAGGCTGTCATATTAAAAAAACCCTTCACATTGTGAAAGTAAAGTTAAAGATCTGCTATGGAATTAAAGCAAACTTATTCCTTTGAATTACTTTAATTCTTTCTTATGTATATTTTCCGGTTATCTTTCAAAGTATGGCAGTGACTGGTGCATTAGAATTATATAGAATCAGCATGATAAACTAATGGCATTTCTGTTCATACAAATTTTATTCTTTTGTATATTTTTTATCTTGTTTTTATTTTTCCCAAACAGGTCATGGGATGTTATAAATAAGGAAAATAATAACACGTGAATCATGTAACTTTTGCATATTGTATAAAGATCAGTTTTTATAACCTTATACTTTGTGAAAATAGCAGGCTTTTTTTTTTTCTTCCTCCTGAAGGTTGTCTGAATTGTAGATAAAATATGACAGTATAGTGGTAATTAATAGTGCACAAACTCCTGCTTTTTATGACCTGCTTTAGGTCTTCCTGCAGTTCAGCACTTCCCTACATAGACACAGGAGATTAATAGGTGCTAACAGCAATATCTTCTCTCTACTCTCCTTTGCACTCCGTAGACATGCGCAAAAGGACATAATGTAAGCAGGTGGACTTACAGTGTGTTTCTTTTCTCGGTAATGTTAGGTAAAACATATTTAGCAGAACCTTTTGTGAGCTACAGAGGACAAACTGTGATTTCAACCACTAAGGGCATCTCTGAGACAGTTTTGTTTAAGGAACTGACCAAGGTTACTTCTCATATTGTAATTGACATCTTGTACAGAATAAAAACATAAATCACAGAGTAGTTTTTATCTGCCTCAGATTCAGGATAAAAAGCTTTACATTTTGACTTTTGCAAGGCATATGTTTTCTAACAAAATCTTATAATGTAAAAGTCACCTTTAAAGAAAGAAAGAGGACAAAGAGAATAACAAGAATCTGTTTAGTCGTGTATCATTCAGAGTGGTCACTCTTCATGTTGTTCATTCTTGTAAACACAGTGCTTTGGCTAGAAAATTTTATTTTCATATTAGTTAAAATCATGGAAAATGAACTTTGAAATAAATTAAGTGTTTATTTATGCATTTTTCTATTGTAGAACTAGCCTGCAGGCTAACAAAATGTTAGCTTGCCTGAAGGACATTCATTTAAATTAATAGTGAAAATTTTTCTGGCAGCTGATAATTTCCTTATTTACAGCTTCCTATTAAATCTTCAAATATAGTAGATACAGATTAATAACCTTCAGCTGAAAGACCCTTGTTCCTTTTTGATTGTTCCAGTGGCAGAGAAATGAAACTTCCTTTTCCTTTTTCTTTTTCTAATTATCATCTTCTAAGACCCCATCCTATATTCTCTCTTCCATGTAAAGTTCAGATTTGTTGCTATAAAGTGGAAATAATTATTTGTGAGGCCAGTTATACAGCTCTCAATTGCTTAGTTTTGGCATCAAAACTATTATGCATGGGATTCCTTTTTTTTTTTTTTTTCCCTCAAGAGTCATCTCCCTTGTGTAACTTTCATTTCATACTACAGAAATAAAGCAAAATTAAGGTAATTGCATTATTGCCAGCACTTAAAAGAGCATACTGACATGACTGTCACTAAGAGAGTAATGATTTTTGATATTGTTTAGATTTTTCCTTTTTGATGTAATTCTTTTTTTCTGCTATTCATGCTTCTTATAATTTTCTAAATTAAATTACTTCATTCCTTATACCTGGGACATTTGTTCAAGAAACTGCCTGCCCATATACCAACCTTACTCAGGAGAAACATTAAATCAGTGCTCTTGCAGTCTTCACTGGCTCCTGGATCGTTTTGAAGTGCAGCTGATCTATTAAAACCCTATTCCTTAACAAATTAAAAACTCCCACAAACAGTTGAAATAATCTCATTAGCTACAAACAAGATAGTGAATGTGTACAGTTGTAACATGTGCATATTAAGCTGAATAACAGGTGGGGCAGTAGTAACAGTAGAATAGTAACAACATGTGCCAGAAACCTGAGGAATCAAGGAAAGAATTGCTGCATTTAGTGACAATTCCTTTTCATTGCTATTTTTACTTGTGCTGCTGAGGTTAGCCTTACACAAATATAGCCATCCATGCAAATGTCATGACATTTTCCAAAATGCAGAGGTACTTCTAATGAATCTCTAGTAACTCTTAAATTTAACCCACCCACTGTTTAGATCTTTGAATTTATCCGTATTTATGTATACAACAGTTCATCTGTTTGTCTAGCAAGTAATTTAGACAAATAATATTACTGAATAATTTTTCCAGGGCAGAAGGAATACTTTAGTCCAAACTCATTGAAACTGATATGAGATGAAGTAATTAATTTCTTTTGTGCTTGTTTATTTATGTAGTATATATTGTAGACGAATTTGTTAGATACTTTCAAAAATCTACTAAACTAAAAGGAACCTAAAAGGACCTGAAATATGGTGGATAATTTGTTTTGGTGAAGACAACAGAGTTAGTGAAACTTGCAACAGTGGTGAATGCAACCAAACTGAAAAGGGCAGGATTCTTTCAAACAAGTAAAAGTGATGTTTAGTATTTATTTTCCTAAGATTTTTTTTTTTAATACGTGTTTGTTTTGGGGTTTTTTTTGGTTTTGGGGGTTTTTTTTTGTTTGATTTTCTTCTGGGGTCACACAGAGCTTGAGAGCTATTGGGAAAGTTATCCCTTTAAAGTACTGAGAAAATGTGATCTATTAATAATTGATGGTAGAAGTACTGAACTATTTAATAACATTTTTCCAGGCTACTTATCAGAATAGAGCTCCATCTTGAAAGTATATATTTATTAGGTCAAAATAAAAAAAAAAACCCCTATGTTACTGAACACTTTGGAGCAAAGCATATTTTTTTTTTTGCCACGTGTTCCAATACGTCATAGGGAAACTAGATAAAAATGTTCTCAGATTCTGTCCATGTCAACTGCATGGAAGAGTATCTACTTCACTGTTGGTTTGAACTTCCTTATTAGTCACATATTGTACATGCTTCTTTAATCTTGAGATATATATTTGTAAGGGGAAAGCTGACTAGATTATTTATAAAATGTATATACAGTTTATACACAGTAATAGTGAAATGATACTCTGTATTGCTGTGTTAGTGGGCATGTGTACTACGTTTAATTTGTTTTCTGAGTACCTGATCTAACACTCTTGGTGTGTGATTTGAAGAACTGTTGGATCTTCACACGACAAATAGAAAACTCCTACCTCTTTTACTTTTTTTTTATTGTATCTTATCATCTGTATTCATAGACTGAAGATCTAGAAGTGTTTTACTGTAAGGGAAATTATGTATGCATTTTTGTATACACTTGAAAAATCAGTCTTCATCTTTTATGTTGAATTTCCCAAAACACTAAATATTCTTGCACTGAAGTATTTGTGCATTTGTTCTCCATTTGCAAAGTGTGAAGGGCAATAATAATTAACCATATTGCAGTTTGAAAAACATATATTTTTTGGTGGGAAGCTAATATGATATGAGATCATCAGAGTGAATTAATAATTTTCACTTTACTCCAAGAACAGAATGGGACACAGAAGATGACAGAGGTTTGCATACTGGACACTAAGTCCAAAAGAAATAGCTAATAGACTTTTGTGCAAAGTACACGATAGTTTGAGCTCTTGAAGTAAAGAGGTTTTATACAAAACAACAAACCATGTTGTATAAACACACAGCAAGATATCTTTTGGGTCTTTGAGAACAACTGCAAATTGTAATTTAAAAAGTATTTACTCCAAAAGTATTTGGAAGTAAGTTTGTACAGTCCATCGAAAAGGACTATATTTGCTTGAAGTGTAAATATAGCATGTTTGGTTTTGTCCTGGAATATTTTCCACTAATTCTTCTTTAGAGATTTAGTTCATTAACAGAGTTTTCTTACAGTTATACAAATGTAATCTGATGTCTCATAAATGTGTGAAAAATCAAAACAAACACTCAGATTATCACTTCAATGGAACTCAGCGCAAAAAGAGACAGTTTCATTAATTTCATTGTCTTTTCTTTAGAATTAAATAGTTGTGCTACATATTGTTTCTAATATTATGCAAATAAAGCAATAATAGCCCTTATCTTCAGAATATAAACACAATAGATTATTCAACGCTACTAAAGGATTATGCTTTATGCACAGTTTAGACAATCCTATGGTAGGAAATACATTCATAATCCCCTTTTAGAAAAAAACCCAATCAATTTAGTTATTCAAGACATAATCCATGTGAGTGAATTTTCCAGCTCTATACCACCAGTTTAAAGTGGGTCTTCTCAGCCAGGTTCCATCTATTGGATCAATCAGATTGGGGGCCATAAGAGTCATCCTGTTGCCAGGGAAATTTTCTCTCATAGAGCTGTATTCATACTGTTTTGTCTAGTACAGATTTGCTTGCAGGATGTTCTGTCTTTGTTTTCTCCCTTAGTAGTATTTTGAACTTCTTCATAAAGAATTCCGTCTTTTATTTTCATATTATACTCAGCAGCTGTTTTCAGCTGGTTTAATTTTTTTTTTTTAGTAGTTTTGTTTTGTTTGTTTGCTTTTTAATAACCGTTAGGGAAAATGACTGGTTTTGCTACTGGCATTTTTATGCGTGCTCATACACTTTTGACTACATCTGGATGAATACTAAGGAAAAAAACCTCAAACCATCACATTATCTCAAGTCTATTAAAAAATCCTTTTGAATTTTCTTCCACACTGTTTCAGCAAATGCACTTGCTGGCATAGATGCTTCCGAGAGAGTACAAGTTAAGCAAATGTTGGAGACTATTGGCTGACAGTGAATTTCAGATGAGTAATTGTGAAAAATTGAATATGATGCGTAATACTGAGGTTTTCACTGACATAAACAGTAGGATGAAACCATTCAGTTCAGTTATACTGATTTAATGATCAAGTGCTTTGATACTCTTTGAAAACAAGAATTTCTTTTTTTTTTTTTTTTCCAATTAATTGTAGTACTGCAGTGCATGAAAGCACTTGGATTCTATTTTCATAGACTCTAAAGAACAAAAATTTTCCACAGAACACCAATTACTAAATAAGTTAAATAAATAGGTAACACTTAAGTGCTTTTTTATCAAACAGTTTATTTGCTGCAAAATATTTCTTATTAATACTCACCTTGTTCAGTGCCTGCTTCTGCCATTTGTCAATTATTGCTCTTTTAGATGGGATCTTTTTATTCTCAAAAATGTATTTGCAAGAATTTTGTTTGGAAAATTTAAGAACAAAAACATTGGATAATTAGGGGAAGTTTATTATTATTTTACTTAGGAACAAAATCCCTGGATAATTAGGGGAAGTTTATTATTATTTTACTTAGGGATGATCTGATATGATTCTTAATACATTTGAGAAAGGCAAATTGTTTACTTTTAACTTGGACTTTAGAAAGCATTGTGTAATTTTTAATTCTTTAAATAAGGAGAATGATGCATAATTTTACTCTGAGACATTTTGTACACATTTAAGAAATTCTAATGTATTTGAAACCACACATTCTACTACAGAATTTCTACTACAAGTGTGTGTGTGTCACATTTATTTTTTCATGGCTACATAGATATACTTAGAAGAATAAAATGGCATATTCAATGGATTCATCATTAAATAGTGTATGATATGTAGACTTGAACCACATAAGGAAAGAGTATGTTGATCAAAGACTTTCACACAGTTTGACATCATTGTAAAAATGAGATTAGATGTTGCCTGCCCAATTTTAAGCCTCTTGTGTGCCCTGTCTTGTACTGTGTTCTTATAATTTGAGACACAAAGCCAGTCAGGTAACGATGTTTCAATTTAAACTAGAGGTTAAGTTGCGTCCCAGGGGAGGTTATAGTTTAATTCTCTACTTACACAGTGGAAACCACATGAAATGCTGAAGTATCAGAACACAAGCTCGGTAGGAGATATGTTTTTACTTTTAAAATCTATGTTAGCCATAAGGTGGCAGTGTGGCAACTATTTTGTAACTCAAATGGGAAAAAGGGAACTTTAACTCTTAGATTGATTTCCAAGATACAAGAAAAGTAACACAGCAATAGTTTCAGGGTTTAGGGGATTTTTTTTTTCTTTAAATGTATGTGCCTAAAACAAGTTAGGTTACTGAAAGACAGAAATTGCTAGGAGTGACATGTCTTTTGCTAATACGTGACTTCTAAAAAGAAAGATTCTACAAGCTATAGAGGAAATATGTAAAAATATTTTAAATATACATTCTACAAAATATTAATCAGGAGGGGGATGAGACACTTAGTTATGAATGTTACGTGGCTTATACACATTCCTTAAATGAAGTTAATTAATTCTTAGAGAAATAGCATTTATTTAAAACATTAGGAGAGCAATTGTATGTAAAAGCATATAGCCACATAGGTAAACCACACATTAAAACAATTCAAAAAATAAAACACTTCCAAGCAATCTGAAGTTGTAAATTCACAAACACCATCCCTCTGCTCCACTGCTTCTATATTCCCTTAGCATCTTTCTTTGTTAAACACTAAAGGTTAGACAAAACAGATGTCGGAATGTTAGTGGATTCTTCACTGGCTTCAAGTGGGCATCATCCCAAATGCTTCTCAGAAGAAATCCTCAAAAGATATGAAGTGTATCACCAAAATGCAGATGGAGGAGGGCTCAATTCCTGCTCTTCTCAGAGGTTTTCAATAGGTTTGATCTCATTTCTGTGGGATAAGTACACATATAGAAAGCAGTTGGCCATTCCTACTTAATTCTAAATGTGCAGATGGATAATGAAAAATTTGGATCAATACCAAATGTGCAATTTTGATACAGACCACATATTCACATGAAGTCTTTTCAGAGCTAATTCTCCTTCTAAAAAATGTTTACTATAAAGGCACATCTTGCAAAGTGCACAGAATTTCAACACAAACAAATCTGTTGATTTGGAGTTGGAACTAGAGGGCCTTCACATCCTAGAGAACTAAAATAAGTGAAGAGAAAAAAAAAAAAAGGACAAGATAATTTTCAGAACTGAACCACACATTGCTGATAATTTCTGGCTTTGCTATTTTAAGTCAAATTGTCTTGCTTAAAACCTAGTTCCAGACACAGATTTGCAGTGATTTTTTTTTTTTGCTTTTAATCCTTTGGCTTAACAGTTTTCTTCTCCAACTGATCTATATAGATCACAAAGCTACAAAAAGCAAATAAAACCAACGTAAATTCATGATGATGTTTGTATGTATTTAAGCACTTTTCTGTGCTTTTATAAAGGCCTGCAGAACAGCTTTTCTATTCCACAAAATTGCTAAAATTAATACATATTCTATTTAGAATTTATTTTCATTCGTGTCTTTTTTCTAATTGGTAATATAGCTATTTGCAAATATAGTATCTTTGCAGGTGCCTTAAAAAAACAAGCAAGCAAACAAGCAAACAAAACTTATGTATGCTACCATTGCAAAAAGTGTATTTTCCCAAGGCTATATAAATGTTGTCTTAAACTCTTAGAGGAATCAGTGATAAATTTTTGTGTTTCTGACAAGTATTAAATGAAAAACAGTTAGAAATAATTAATCACATATTTTACCTATAGAATACTGATGTTTTTGTAATAAATAGTAATTATTTGTTTCACTTGCTAAGTGGTAAGCACAACATTTCAGGAAGCAGTTAGGTATCACTAAAACAAAGAAAATCAAACAAAAAATATCTGCTAAAATCAGATTTTAAAAGAAACAACCAAAACCCAAAAAAAACCCCTTCCTTTTTTTCCTCAGTAATGATTAGGCTGATGAGAAATAAACTCAAACAAAAAAAAAAAAAGAAGAGGACACCACTGAGTACCTTATAGTTATATAAGGTACTCAGTGCTTCAGGTGTCTGAATTAAATATCTAAAAGCGGACCATACTGCTGTTAGGTTTGCATTGCAGTTTTGTTACTTCTCAAAGACAATTCCTCTTGAACCCTAAAAATTACAAGTCGAAGCAGGTGAAGCCTGCCTGGTTAGTCTTCCTTAAGAAACAGGCCCTAGAGGTATAGGTCCCCAAACCGTAAATAGTCTGAACCTTGTCAGCCTACAGCTGGAATGAATCCCCTTCATGCAACCCTTAAGCTGCTCCTCTTTCTGCAAGGCTACTTACAACATTCACATCACTCAATAGTGAATAGCTGTACATCCCGTACAGGTGCCCAGATGCTGGCAGTGGGTGCTGTGGAAGTGGCCTTTGTGAAAAGAGATTGGAGGCTGCCCTATGCTGGACACAGCTGGTTCCAACCACCTCCAGTGAACCTACCAAACAGTGCATCTGAGCTCCTCAGAAAATATCATGGTTCCTCAGGCAAATCATGTTTAAGAAAGGGCAATGCTGGACAGTCAGAGGAGTGAAAAATAGTGGGAAATATGAGAGTGAACACAAGAGGCACAGAAGGAGAGTGAGGAAGTGCTCCAGGTGCTGGAGTGGAGACTTCCCTCCAGCCTGTGGAGACACATACACACTGCAGCAGGTGAAAAAGAGTGAGGAGGAAGCTGCAGCAGAGAGAAAACACTGTGTCCTGACCCCCCACCCCAAACATACTGCCTGGGGCAACTAGATTGAAGGATTGAAGAATGAAGTTGAGCCTGAGAGAGAGGGAAAGAAAGGTGGGGTTTTTTAAAGTTTGTCATTGTTTCTCAGTATCTAGACCTATTTTAATGGGCAATAAATTAAATTAATTTTCCCCAAATCATAGAATCAGAGCATAGTTTTGGTTGGAAAGGACCTTTAAACATCATCTAGTGCAACTCCTCTGCAAGGAGAATGGACATCTCCAACTATGTCAGGTTGCTCAGAGCCCCATTCAACCTGGCCTTAAATGTTTCCAGGAATGGGGCATCTACCACCTCTCTGGGCAACCTCTTCCAGTGTTTCACCCCCCCTACTGGGAAAAAAAAATTCCTGATGTCCAGTCTGAATCCACCTCCCTCTATTTTAAAAGCATTACCCCTCGTCCTATAAGAACAGGGTCTGCAAGAGAGTTTCTCCCCATCTTTCTTATTTGCCCCCTTTAGGTACTGGAAAACTGCAATAGGGTCTTCCTGGATCTCTCTCTCCTCCAGGCTGAACAGCCCCAACTCTCTCAGCCTGTCCTTGTAGCAGAGGTGCTCCAGCCCTCTCATCATCTTTGTGGTCCTACTCTGGACTCGCTCCCAACAGGTCCACGTCCTTCTTATGTTGGGGCTCCAGAGCCAGACACAGTACTCCAGGTGAGGTCTCATGAGAGCAGAGTAGAGAGGGAGAATCACCTCCTTCAAACTGCTGGCCATGCTGCTTTTGATGCTGCTCAGGATGAAGTTGGCTTTCTGGGTGGCAAACAGATTACCAGCTCATGTTGAACTTCTCATCCACCGGCACTCTCCAGTCTTTCTCCTCAGGGCTCCTCACAATCCATTCTCTTTTCAGACTGTATTTGTGACAAACCAAGTCTGTTTCGTTCATAACAGTAATTAGTAAGTTATGTCCTTGCCTTTACCTTAAGTGATAAGCTTTTCTTATCTTACCTTCTTCTGTCCTGCAGAGGAGGGGGAGTAAGTGAGCAGCTGGGTGGACCTTTTGCTGTTTGACAAAGCTTAACATCACGACACGCTTCCCTGTTTAAAGCCTAACAATGTCACTCTTACTGCTACAGATTCATTTGCTTTCACAGTTCTTTATCAGTAATATCTTCTCCTTTGCGTCTCTTTCTACACTGTTAGGGTTAAAGGGGTGTGTCCCAGCTCCTTGTGCAACCTGACCTATGGAAACAGCAATGTGTCACCCTCTAGATTTATATAAGAACACAGATATGTCTGAGTCATTTTTTTATTTCAAATTTCTTCAAATTTTTCTTAATTCATCCATAACTCTTTTTACCTTCTCCTATATTCCTTTTACCTCATTAGATCTTTCCTTATTTCCTTCCTCTATTTCTTTTGTAACTTCTTTTTTTTTCTGTCTGAGCTTTCATAACACCTTATTCAGAACCTCACTTTTCCTACTGAGAAGCTACTGCCACTAGAAGAAAGAAAGGACAAGACAAGTATCATTATGGAAAAAAAAAAAAAGAAGAAAAAAGAAAACTGAGTTTTGTTGAAAAGGGTTCACAAGAGAATTGAACTGCAGTGAACAATGCTGTTTCCTTTTGCCTGGCTTTGGGGATCTTTGGGGCTTAGTCTCTTGGAAATTCAACTTTAAAAGATCAGTTCTCTCTTTGTGCACTCCTAGGCACCCTGCTGAGATTCTCCTCTTCAAAGTCAGCAAAATCTAAAAGAAATCAGTGTTTGGAAGTACATTGTTCCCCTCCCCATACTTATACATAAGCATATAAGTAAACTACACAAGACTTGTTTTCTAGCACCACATCTTTTGGGAGCAGGTGTATCTGGAAAAATGAACATGATAATAGGTGACAGATGTGCCATGACAAAAGTAATAGAGCAAACAGGTTTCCAGGATGTGATCTTTCACTTTCTTCTCTTTTGTCTACTCAGCACATTGCTGAGTTCTTCATTAACGCCCCAGAGAGTGGAATCCAAAGATCAAGAGTGGCACAAATGTCTCCCAGCAACGTCAATCAGGAGAAACATAGCCGAAAGGAAAGAGGAAAGAGAGATGTCTTAAAATAATTAATAGCAAATCCAGAGACTGTTGTGCAGTAAAAAATCCTTAGTGAATCTGAATCATGTTAGCCCAAAATATGTGAACCATCCGTCACTGTCCAAAATTTGAAGATCCTGTGAATCTTATTAGTCAGGCATAGTCAGCTCTGCGAAATACTAGTGTGTTAGAATGAGAGCTCTCAGCTTCAATAAATGAATTGCAACTTCAAAAGTTTAGAGAATTTCTGTTATTTTTTGATTTTTAAATTTTCTTTAATGTGTTTTGAAAGGATGTAAAATGTAAAAACTAGTGAAAACTATCTTATCTTGAATTTAATACAAGTTTTGACAAATAGTTTACTTTTATGATCAGAATACTGTATTATGCTTCGGTGGACTAAATGCTATGAGCATGTTATCATCATCTGAGGTAATCACACTGAATTTTAATTTTGTTTTGGGATGTTAATTTGGTATGTTATAGCCACCAAGCACATGTTTTGCCTGAGAAGACTTAATGGGATGATACTATTAGTTAGCACACTATTTCCCATGGGCAAATTAAGCCCAAGTGTTCAGCTCTGTGGATCCTTGAGAATCTGATGATCTATCCTGGGATCACACACAAGGCAAGAGTGCCTACAGGATGATACATAGCAAATCATATTTTAATTTCTTCAAACAAATAAATAAGTTCTGATTTTTTATGGAAAAATATTAGATCTGCTTTTTATTTTAACTTTCACACCGGTTAAGTGTTTATGCAAGTGTACATATATGGGGCTTAGCACTTCATTAATTTGAGCTAGAAAGCAACTGGAATATATCATTCTATCTCCTTTAGAGATACAACAATGGCATTTGTGCAGCCTTTAGCTCTGTTCCTCTAATGATTCAACTAGATCAGGGATATCAGCTGCTATCTGCTTCAGTAAAAACTATCTTTTTCAAGCAAGTTTATGAAAGATATGCTTTTGTGATTTTACAGAAACTTTATTTGTCAAAGGAAGGGAACTGCCTCCTGAAGCCTTTAGCTATGAGATGTGTATATAAAGACATGAAAATCTTCTGAAAGATTTTCAAAAGCCCAATAAAATAATTCATCTGGTGTAACTTTTGCCTGTTAGTGGGTAAGTGACTGTCATATTTAAGTTCACTCACAAAACCAAGAAAGAAGCTTTTCCAAGACCTATTCCTAATGCTATGAATTACCAAGAGAGTCACTTGTTGGAATGAACACACTGATCACCTGCAGTCTCTCATTAGTCTTTTGTTGTGAAGAACAAGGTAATTTTCTGCAACTTCTTTATCTTTCCTCCTAAGATATAGGAGAAAATAAAGATGTAGGAATCAAATAATATCTTACCAAACCATCAAGAAAGTACAACAGCATATAAAATAAGTTAATGAATTTGTAGAAAATCAAGATCTATCACAATTATAGACTTTTTATTTGGAAATACTCTATGTTTATTCCTTTAAATGATTACTTGTATTTTACATTATAAAGAATTTCTTTTACTGTCTGAAACTAAATTTTAATAATATAGTCTAAGAACCATCAACATAAGTTTTAAAAACTTCACATTCCTACTTACCAAATAACAAAACAGTCAAAAATATTAAAAGGAGAAAAAAATTTGCTGTTGGCTTCCATTTTTAATTTTAAATACAGAATTTTTCTTCTATCCTCTCAATTTGGCTGGATATCATTCAGTCAAAATATTTTCAGATTCCAAAATGAAGAAGGTTATTTTTGCCTGCTCAATTTTGCTTTTCATTCCACTCTTTCACTGATAAAAAAGTATTTTTTAACCACGGTTACTAGAATGTTTATTAAAAATAGATTTAGCAATAGTACCAACATGAGAATTGCATAGCAAAAATACTTTAGCTAAAATAAGTAAAACTCAGATTAGTTTTGATGATCATGTGGCAACTATGTAAATTTTATTATTGATACTTTTTAGTAAGTTGCATAGCAAAAGGAAAATTATCAGTAGTAAAAAATAATTTCAGAGGTATATTATTTTTCCTTCTTATATCTTAATTCAAAACTGTTTAAAAATGACCCAAACATAATTGTATGCCCATTTCCTTGAGACTTGACGTTTCTGTGAGTGGTGCTGTATGTTTACTTGTGTATCTCTGCAGTGAACTTTGGCAGGAAGGAGGAAAGGAATCTATTTCCTAATAGTTAATAATGTTTTATTATATTAGAAGCCCTACTTCATGTAATTTGCTCACTGTAAGAAAACTCTAATGAAGAGAAAATGGACCACTGTAATAACCTGACAACCACATTTATCCATTAAGAAGGTTAGTTTTATATTAGATCCCACCTTCAACTCTATGAAACTGTACTATGATGGAAAAAATTCAAAAAGTAGGAAAAAAGTCTCCAGAACCCTATTTTTTTTTTTTTTTTTAGGTAATCCAGCTAACAAGCGAAGCTCTATATAATTTTCCAGTTGCATAGTCTCAGATCTAATGGAGCAGCAGGATCAGTGGAACCAAGGAACATTTTATTTTCTTTGATTTTCATAAACATGTAGGCAGGACCAAGAAGACGAGTATATCATTTTAATCACCAGTCTAAAAGAATCTGTACTGTCAGGTCTCAACCATTGATCTATATGCCTGGGCTCTTGCTAGAGTTTGATAATTCTACCTTATAACCAGGGAAAGAAGAAAGAATCAATAACCAGACAGAGGAGTTTTCAAAATACCATTATCTGTTTTCCTGATATTCCTGAAAATAATTGCTTTTTGATGTATTCTTTTTAATTGGAATAAGCAAGAGATAAAAGAATCTGAAAAAAATATAACCATAAAATAGAAGAATTTTAAGAGGAGCATTTCAGGTGCTTTCTTTCTCTTCTTTTAATTTCCAAAGGAGCATTTTTGCCTGCCTTCTCACTGCACTTCCAGAGTATATAGCTATGAACTAGGAGCTGCTGATGAGACTTTTCTCTTTCTGGGAGAAAAAGTACATATATTAGAAAGAGTTAATGATAATGTTGGGGAATGACAGAAAAATAAACAGAAACTGAATTTTTTTTTTTTAAATATCAGAGTATGTTTACTACCTGTGGTCATTAGTCAAAGAATAATAATTCTAGTTTTCCAGTAAAAGAGGTGAATGTCCAGATATGAATGAGTTAATTTAAAACCGTTTCTCAGTTATGTAAATGCACAAAATGTAGTTCCACTTTCTATTCTTATTACAATCATGAGACTGTCACTATAATTGATTAATTTTGTGCCATTCTTTCCCAGTGATCTCTTTGTCACAAGAATGAGCTATCACAGAATTTTAATGCTTAGTACATTTTAGTTTTCATAATGTATTCTGATTCTTATTCTAGTGACAAAGGTTGGCACAAAATCAGACCATATTCATAACAAAGGCTGCAAAAATAAAGCGGGAAACTGTATAGCATCCATCTTCATGACAATCTCAGAACAATAAGAACAGAAATATCACAAAACAAAACTCTTTGGTTTTGTGGCAGTCTTGGTATTGTAGTCTCACAATACTTCAAAATATATTTCTGAACCTTTTTGATTGGATATATTAAACTCATTTTGCAATATGGATATATTTCACAATATTTTTAAAAGGAGATAGAGGAACAAAATTAGTGTCAAAATGTAATTTGTTAGAAATAATTGTAATTTAATGGAAAATACCATTTGGCTGCTTGCTAATTCCAAAATCCATCACTGAGTTACTAGGGGAAGGGAGTAGGGGCAGGCAGGAAGGAAGGAAAGACTAATGGTTGTTTTTTTTGTAGAACCTTTACACCACAAACTAGTTGCTTCTTTCTGCACCTAGTGTTAGTACCATTATTGCATAAATTGCTAACATGGCAGTACTGTAAGTATCAAATACAAGAAACCTTCAGTAAGTTATAAATAATTGCCATTTATTGAAGTTGTGAGTTGTGATGTTATGATTTATGCATATTCTCCATAGAATCATAGAATGGTTAGAGTTGGAAGGGACCTTCAAAGGTCATTTAGTCCAACCCCCCTGCAAGAAGCAGGGACATCCCTGACTAGATCAGGTTGCTCAGAGCCTCATCCAGCCTGGCCTTGAATGTTTCCAGGGATGGGGCATCCACCACCTCTCTGGGCAACCTGTTCCAGCGTTCTACAATTCACATTGTGAAAAATTTTTTTCCTAATATCCAATCTAATGTTCTGCTCCTAGAAGGAACACGAGCCAAGAACCAATAGTGAATTTATTTTTGGTTCTCTAGGGTAGAGTGAGCTATGTTCTTTAACACCAAATTCCTTGATCTCCTACAGTATCTACCTTTGTCTATCCTTCTGTCTAATGTTAGCTTTTCTTTTAGCACCCCAATTTTTCAATCCCTCAGTTAGAGTGCAAACTGATAGGTAAACAAGCCTGACTATATTGTACTTTATTGTAAACAGTAAGAAAAACACCCTATTCAACAGTTTAGTGAATAGATAATTGAATGTTGAAAATATTTTCTGGTTTAAAAGTGAAATTATAATCGTAAATATTTTAATTACAAGGTCAATCCATATTTCTAATTTGTACAGTTTACATACTTGGCTGTGAGCTCACACTTGACATAGAACTCAAAGTTTTATTTTATGGGATTTATGTTACATATATTCCTACGATCTAAGAGGAACAAGAGGGAATACCAAGTACTTACAGTAATACTTATTATCATTCAGTGTACTACAATGCAACTTCAGAAAGAATACTAAAATATTTATGCATGTATGGCACATATTCTGTCACCTGTGCTACACTACTACACATAGAAGTTTGACATATATTTGAATATTGCAAACTGAAAGCTAAGAATGTATACTAGGGAAATATTCCATGCTTAGCTTTTTGTATGCTAACCTTTGCCTATGCTGATGCCTGCTCTTGAAATTAGAGTATTTTGCTGGATGTGCTTCCAGTCTGACATGATGTGGCTTCTCTAATAGCAGCTAGATACAAAGAATTACACAGTCTTTTGGAAGAATAGTATTAAAAATTATATAGTATTTATTGTTATTTTCTGTTTCTACTGCACTACAGTTCCAATAGGTAGTACAGTAATAAACACTTTCCTAGCTCTGCCCAGGTTTGTACATTTGTGATACCATTATTTTTCAACACAGAGAAAGTTAGTGAAAAAAAAAAAGAAGCCTTGTTCAAACTCTGGAGAAAGAGTTCTTTTTCATGGCATCAAGGTTAAATTAAATGTATTATTTAGCTCTCTGAATTCTTAAGTATATGATCATCTACTGTTCTGAGAGTCCGTGACAACCCCAGAAGGGAAGCAAAGAGGTCTTGGTTACAGGAGTCATTTTTTTAGACCACAATTTCAGTATATAGAAAGATAAGCTAGCACCTATTATGTAAGACAGTGAATTTTAAAACTTATCTTCCAAACACTGATGATAAAGAACTATGCTCAAGTGTATAGATGTTCCAGTGCTAGTAGGCATTTTCAGCATTCATCATCTGTCTGGAGTAAAGGATGAATACATCCTCAAAAAGAAAACACCAGAATCTTATCTTAAAACAGATAAATATACAATGATTTTTGACTTAAATTAGTGAAAATCAAGTCTGTTACTATCCCAATTGAAATTATCTCAGAAACAAGAACTAAAGATCAATGGTTTCATAATCTATAAACTATATGTGGAGTTGCTGGAATTAACTCTTTACAACATTTGTCTGCATGTTTCTGTCTCTTAGGGAAATTCTTTTAAATGCTCAGAGAAAGCTGTGAAATTGTCTGTGAATCTGATTAGTTCACATACCAGATTTTCCAAAACACAGTTGCCAGTCTCATACCCATTACATTAAGAAAAAAACAAAACAATTTATCTGAGGGAGCAGTGCCTATATCTTTATCAACACAGCAGGACCTGTTGGTATATATTGCGTGCTCCCTTTCTTGCATGGCTGCCTGTCTCCAATCAAAAGAAACAGGACTATGGGAGGAGAGAAGAAACAATTATTTGTGGTGCTTTGACGTATTCAATAAAAAAAAGTTGAGACCCTAGATCCTGGAACTGGGAAGTGTCTCCTAGTCCTACAGACTAGATTTGTACACTAGGATTACTTTAGCACTGCTAATGGAATTAAATGCTTCCATTGAAATAATTTTACCTAGGGTATGCTTTCATAACCTTCCTGTGATACATGATACTGCATCCAGTAGTCCATTTTGTGAGTTTTGAACTATACTTGCAAAGTGTTACTATTCATTGACAAGGAGAGCATCGGGGTTTCTCCAATTGCATTAGGCATATGCTTTCAATGACCATGACCATAATTTGAGTGTCCACCAAAGTATACCTGAAGGTGGACACTGTCCAGGCATCTCAGCAGTGGCCATCTTATTTTCTCCTTCAGCAGCTGAATCTCCATGGTTACCAACCATTGTTTAGAAAACTGAAGGTACTAGAGGGGAGTAAAACTGCTCTGGTACCCAGGCTCAAACTTCTTCCAGTGGATAACTAGCCAGTGTTGTTGGGGAGGTAATGTTCTAGACATCTATGCTGTCTGTGCTGTAACATGTACTGAGATGATCTTCATAGCTCCCCAGGGTGATGGATGAGGTATGAGTGAGACCTGGCCAAAGACTTGACACCACTCCACATTCCCCAGCCCCAGAAAAGGGATTTGAACATCCCAGGCAGGAAGCATAGAGAGTTAGGCCACATGAGTACAGCCTTTCTGCAGCAGAGTGGAGAACTGGCCAGGCCACCCAGGAGCTTCCAGCAGGAGCTGAGTGTGGTGGCCCAAGAGCTTTCCAAGGGCAAAGGCACAGCATTGCTGGCAGCATCTCTCATGCTGACACTGCCTGCTTCAGCAACCCCAAGCATCTGGGCCTCTGTCCTGGCCACCTGGGGATTG
>WHYT01013993.1:85527-116339 GCA_009806455.1 Tetrax tetrax
TCTTTCTCTCTCTCTTTCTATATTTTTTTCTTTGTCTTTTTTAATCTTGGGTATTCAAACCAACAGAATTTATTGACATCTCTTTGGCAGTCTTATTATCAGTGGTGGTTCCTCTGGATGCTCTAGAAAGGAAGTCCTTTCTAGAAGAAGACAGTTGACTGGAGGATGCTGCTTGTGTGCCTTGAAGATGGCTAGTTACAACTTCTATTTGAAGGGTGAGGAGGTATTAATTACAACAGTACTCTGATCAGTTGTCATTTCTTGAAAGTCAACTTCAGCATTTCTAATGTCACCATCTAAGATCCTTCTTGTGGTAGTAAAACTATAATTTTTGGTGGCTGCTCCAGGTTCTTCACCGACTCCCTAAGTATCTTCACATTCTCTCATTCCCAGAAAAGAAGATGGAGACTCATTTTCCTTCTCATTTATCTGAGTTGTGCCTGTCCAAGTAATGCTGCTGTCAAATTAAATACTTTTTAGCTCCTTGTAACTATCACTATCAATTGTAATCATAACTGGAAAAAAAATTACCTGAGTTACTTATGTGATCTTTCTTGTGTTTATTCTTATGCTTTTCCTTTTTCTTTTTATGTATTTCATAGTACTATTTTTCATTCGTAGACTTTCTCCACACTTGGACTCCTCATCCCTTTTGTTCATTTTCTCACACTTTGTTTCACTACATGCTTGGTTGTCTGAAAGGCTGTCTTCAATTTTGTAGCAATCACTGAATTTTGATAAAGTTTTCTTGTAGTCATCTTCTTTCTCTAGAATTGTACTATCCTTGACTGCATTGTCCAAGTGGTGAGTTTTGTACTTCCATTTTCCAACATGCTTTTCACTTTTAATTCTACAAGTATTTCCAGAGGGTGTCCTTGACCTATTGCTTGATTAACTCCTTGACCTGCAGCTTTCATAATAAGAATAATGTCTCTCATAGAGTCTTCTCCTGCTATGCAGACCTATGATTCAGTAAAAGACTGTATAATGTATTCCAGAGTAGTAACTTGCCTTGAATAGTGAGCATTAGACTGAGTGCTCCTCCTGCATGAGGATTCATAGACATCTTCAACCGTGTTTTGACTATAAAAAGCAGAACCCTCCTGTTATCTACTTTGGCAGCTGTCTCTTTTATAGTAGCAATGGCCATCTATGCTTCTTGAGTTTCTTTTACCAGGGCCTTTGATACATGTTTATTATCTACTTATTTCTGTGGTTGTAGTGCTTTCCTGACTTAGAGACTCTCTCTGGCTTTCTTGAGAAGTGTCGGTGTCATGAGTTCTCAACATCCTCTTATTTCTTGTGCTCTTGTGTATGCTACTGTCTGTTTCTGGATCATCTCCTTTTATGTTGACCTTTGCCGTGATGCACCTTTCTATTTCTTTGACCATGACTGCCTTGACTGTGCTGTGAATAAGATTGTGAATTTGAGGACTTTCCTTCTCTGCAAAATCTGTGATTACAAGCAGAGCACATTGTGTCTGTTCCTAAAGAGGGACTCCAGATCAAATCCTGTGGAGACACATCTTTTACTTTACATTTGTTCTTGTCATCTTTCTTCTTAACTGAAGGGGATGAGCAGCTTTTAAACCTACCTACTTTCTCTGAGTAAATGAGTATATAGAGGAGTATGGTAAAGAACTGCTTGGTTCACTGTCACTACAACTGTGAAACTGAGTTGGCTGCTGTTTCTTCACATCACCTCTTTTCTCTTCCCTGATGGACTCCTCAGTGTCCAAAGACAGCTCAACTGGTACCCTCTCAACTAATGGCTTAACACACCCAACAATAACAGAATTGTCCAAAGAATAGTCACCGTCAGCATAAGTCAGCATTAGTCTGCAACTGAGTTTACTGTTTAGTTCTTTTCACATCAAAGTCCACACCAGAACTCTCTGAAACCTGTAGAGAAGAACTTATGCTAGCCCTAGAGTTTCATCACCCAAGGGGGATTGATCAATACCAGTCACAGACAAACTGTGATCTAGCTCTTAAGGATATGCCTCATATTGAGATACTGTAACAACTGATGAGTCTGAACAGCGCTCTTCATCATACAATGGAGCAGGAGAATCATATTTCATATGCTGATCATCTGCTTCTAAGTTAAAAGGAGATAGGCCAAGAGTGATGAATTCAGCTGAAGTATGTTATTCCCACGTTAGGGTGTTATGGTGAGGAAATCTCCAGTCAACAGGGCTGGCAAAAGACCTATTTTCTGAAGGTCTGAGTACATACTCCTTAAAGACATCTTCACCACAGATTCTGTGGAAAAGAGAGTAGACAGACCGCTTGCAGGGTAGGCATTCTGCTTTGTTTTCTGACCACTGCTGGACAAAACAGAAATAGAACCTGTGGAATCAGTGATCTAGCTAGCCAATATTGCCAAACCTGTCCAAGTAGATGGGGCTTTAGAATCAAGAGATGCTAATTTAGAGTCACCAGAGGTACTGCTTTTGGCTGAGACAGAGTTAAATAGTAGCTTGTATGATGCTATGTTCTGGATTTGTAATGAAAACAGTCTTAATAACACTGGGATGTTTTAGTTTTCACTGAACAGTGCTTATACAGCTGCAAGGCCTTTTCTGCATCTCAGAAAGCCCTGCCAGCCAGTAGGCTGGGGGTGCACAAGAAATTGGGAGCTGGACAGCTGGACAGCTGACCTCAACCAACCAAAGGGATATCCCATGTCATGTGACATCACACTCAGCAATAAAAGCTGTGAGAAGAAGAAGGAGGTGGGGGATGTTCAGAGTTATGGCATTTGTATACTCCTTAGCTGCTGAAGTAATGTTCTACAAAAGAAAGGACAGAAAGACCAGAGAGGGCTATTTTTCTCTCTTCCAGAGAGAAAAAAAATCTCAAAGTCTATACAAAAACCTCATAATCACTGTCTTTAAAGTTAAAAAAGCCAGTATGAGCCAGCACTGACTCCAGTTCTGCTGACTCGAGGGTCAGTTGCTACTAGTACATAATGTGCTGCGATTTACTTGATCTGTACACACAATGAGTAATTTTTAAACTGTTGAAGCAATTCCAGGTCTCTTTCACGTTAAAACCGGACTCTGAATTGTTGGAAGTTTTAAGTGGAACTTGAATCATACTGGCATATCTGAAGACTGCAGGCAGGACTTGTTCTGTCTTCCCAATACTTAGTGACTCTTTTGAAGTGGTTCCGTAAGATTTTGATTAACATCCTCTGAGGCACATTTCCAAAACAGACCAACCTTTACGTATCAAAAATATTAGAATGGTTAGTTCCATCCTTTAAGAAAAAAAAAATCAAACCAAGTATTTAACCTGAAGTACCAGTCTCAAAGTTCTCCTGGGCTTGTGCCGTTCATATGCTCTCTACCTCTGCTTTACTGGGCCAACAGTGCTGGCTGCTATTGGTGGACCACATATAGAAACTGTTGGCCTAGGTGACCTCCAGACATACTTTCTACTTTAAGTTAGTCAATGGTTTTATAACTAGCAGAAACAGCCAGATGTCATTCCTATGCATGTCCTCATGTATGCATTGCTTCTGTATCTAGTCAGACTGTCCACTGTGCTTAGCCATAAATCTAAGTTATTCTAGGTATCAATATTATACTCAGGCATTATGAGTTGGTGGAAATGAGTGACTAAGTTACTTATGCAAAAGTCGTTAAGCCATCTTTTGCAGGAAGCCCAGGAGCAGGTTGTGACCATGTACTGAACACTGGGCAAAAAGTGTGCTGTACAAACACATAAGACAAACACACAGGGACAGGCACACACACAAGTGGACAGAAAAGTCATGGGTTTGTGCGCAGCAAAGAATACATCTAAAAGGGTATATTCCATTCTGTGTGCAATTTATCCTGAAATAGACCTCCATGCAAAGATCACTGCAATGGCAGAGAGTTTGAAAGAGTCACAAGAAGTAGTTTCCTGACACTTAGTTTTCCAAACAGTCATAGAAACCCAATTCTGTCATCTCTTCAGTGAAAAAGATTATACAATGCTATAGAAACATACGAGTCTCTTGAATTTCTATTCTGTTTGAAAATATTTAGTTTTCCTTTGATAGGGACAACAGTTACTATTACTGAACCCTGTGATTTCTCTGTTTTTATAATTATTTTTAAGAAGCGATTTAATATATATTTTTAATTATATCAATTGGTGTAAATTATATAAATTTGTCAACTTAACAAATTAGTTTACAAAGCTTTTCGACCAGCATTTACAAACATCATTTTATAGTTTGGACAACTGGATTTTTGGTGACATATCTGATGTACTGTATAAATGATAAAATTTATAACAAAAAGTTGTGCATTTAACCTCTATTTGACTGTATTTCATAAGTGAGTAGTTAAATTGTCAGTATGCATAATTTAACAGAAACAAAATTATTTTGTGAAATCCAGCTTTTACCTCGGTTGCTTGTATATAAATAGTGGGTTTCCATCTTGCATGAATTTATAGTTGATTCTTCAATGAAGTCAATAAAATGTTGAATGTGTCACTCTTAGTTATACCTGGCATATTAATCTTTGGGTACAATGATTTAGGTTTATTTTTCTGATAAAACAAAGATCTAAAAGATATAGACCACAAATATGCATTTATTTAAGTCAAAATCTTGGATAATACAAAGACCATCTGGGAACATCATTGCTAGGTAAATGAATTTTTTTTTTTCTTCAAGTATAACTGTATATAAAATGATGCATCTTCCTTCTTATAGTTTCTTTTGACCAGAAGAAGAAGTTAGTCAAATCTATGGTGGAATTTTTTTTTTATGTAATAAATAAAAGAAATATTTTGTAGTAAGAGTAGAAACAGACCAGTCATGAAGCTTCATGAAACTTTAAAGAAGTTGCAAAGTATGAATAGCTAATGGCAAAATATAAAATAAATAAAAATAAATAACCTTTAACTATGGTGATTTCTGTGGAAGATACAAAATTAAAATAATTACTAAAACCCGATTTGCACAACTTCTAATTAAAACAGAATCAATAAGACTACAACAAATCCAAAACTATAATACAATTTGTTTTATAATTAATGTGTCATCTTCAACTTCTAATCTGAAATATTAGTGTCTATTTTCTCTGGGGTCACTGTTCCACTTAAGATCTTAAGGGTCTTTTAATTATTTCATTCTTTTTATAATCTTCTGGTAGTTATCATCCTTCTGTGAAAGAAAGTGCTTTTTTTTTTTGTTAAAATTAGTATTTTTTTCAGATTGAGTGCAAATAACTACATGACTGAAGCATTTTTTATGCTATTATTTTTTAAAGTTTATTCTTAGTCCCCTCATAGATAAGTTTTCACCTCTGTTGCTTGACTTTTTAAGAGCCTTTCTGATCCAATATTAATGCAAATTACATTGTCGTGTTTTGTGACTTTTCTACACTTATCACTCAGCTATAGCCTAGATTCATAGATTTTTTTTTTTTTAATTTCTTTTTTAGTCACTAATGGATTTGCAGCTAACCTATGGCTCCAGCCATGGTCAGTTGCCTTCAGTATCATTGATGTATGCATTGTGCTGATAAGTACTGTGGTTCATTTTCCTCTTGGGTAAGCACAGTTAAAAAAATAAGGAGGGGTGGGGGTGAGAGAGAGAGACAAACTCTCAGACTAATAATTACCTTATCCTGAGACAGGGATGGCAAAACACACTTGATTGCTTTCTAACCTTCAGTACTGTGTAATGAAATATGGCTGCTTCAGGATAAAAAATGTGTGATAGTTTCTTGTCGTTTTAATGTTATTTCACTGAATTCCTCAAAACTGGATTTCATTCAGCATTATCAGTGTGATAATATTTTAATTAAAGGGCAAATCTTGGCCTAATTATGGATTCTTTCCCCACATCAAAAGGACTAATATTCTCAGTGTCATCATTTCATATTACGTTTTAATTTGTTAGTTCATCACTGTGAGCTTAGTATCTTAATATGTAAAGAATCACTTGTCATGATTCAGTGATCTAACAAGCTTGTTGAGAGGTGAAGTGATTAGTAAAAAGAAAGAAGATTTCAACCTTATGGAATGTATTAGAAATAAATTTTGTATGCAAGAATACTTGTTTCATATAGGAATACAGGAAAGACTGTTCCTCTGTATGCACCTGACTGTATCACATACAATTTTGACTATTTATTGGTTGGGAAAGGAATAAAAGCAACAAAAGTTTTAATTCCTTACTAGAGAGATTTTAATTCAGCAATAGTGGTTGGTGCTGTATGACAAGTAAAGATTTTGTGATTTTTATTACATATTGATCATTAAGATCCAAGGTAGACCTGGACAGATAAATGGATAAACTCAGAAATTACATATATCTCAAATTGCTCCAAGAAATGGCTATCTGCATGTTTACATAGTTTCTGTCATTAGTATGCCGTAATTTCTTTATCTGGAGCTGAAAAGTAAAAAAGGGAAATGAATCAACCAAGCTGGAGAAATATATTGATATGTAGCTGATTGAAACTCAGAAGAGATTTGAATAGGGATAGTCATGCTTTTTTACCATAGTTTGATTTTAAGAAAAAGCATACCTATTTTTTCCTTATCTTGATACAAAATTCCTGTAGGTATCTCTAAAAATCTGTCTGTTGTTAGAGTTTTGCTGTACTATAAGCATTTGCTACATCATGTAATCTGTTGACATCATAAATAATTCACAGTTAGTTTTATGGTTTGCTTCATCCGCAGATGTATTTAGAGTGTGAAAAAAAAAAAGCATTCGAGAAACATCAGCATTCTAGAGATACTATTTCCAGAGTCAGAATTTTGAGATCTTGGAATGCATATCTCATTCATTTGCCTTTCATTTTTGTTTGCATCATCTGCAAATGTAAGGTTTGCTTTGTTTATTTTAAGATTGACAAATAAACTGAGTTACAATAACGTTTTACAAACACTGTGTTGACATTAGCATTAGATTTTGGACCAGGCTTTTGAAGTGACTCTTACTCTTCTGAGTGTCTCCACTAATCAGGCTTTGGTTCACTTTGTTTCCTGGGTCTGCAAATGGGAAACCTTCCAGAAGAAACTGAAATGGAAAATCTACTTGAGGAGTGCACACAGTATGACCCAACTGTTAGTGGGCCTTCATTGCTAAGTGATAGACAGAACTTGATCTCAGTTAAAACCTTTGAATCACATACAGTTTGGATGCTGGCTCTCAGCACAGACTGGGGACTACCTCAGCCTTTTACCACATGGCCTTTAATATGTCTGTGTTGCACCAGTTTTCAGTGACTGAATTTGAAACTTGAACACTGAAATCTGACTTTTGAGTCTCTGAATGTTGCCTTTAGGTCTTCTGTACATTTTTGTGGAGAGCTAAGCGGCGAAATTCACAAACACCACACTAAGAAATTACCTGTGGTTGGACTATAAGTAATGATAAGGATAAAAGTATTTTTACTTTTTTTTTTACACAAGATTTTCTCCAGTCTTTCAGTAACTTTCCAACTGATGTAAATGAGTATCTTCTTCAGTTTTTTTCTCTGAGCTCTCTTTCAAAAATTCTAGAGGCTTTTCTCCTAGTTAGGGTCATTCCTTTATACCAACACATAGCAATGATAGTCACACCTCCCTCCCACTCCAGCTAGAGCTAAGTAGAGCATATTCACTCATGATATGATAAAGCTGTCCCCTTCTTTATTTCTTCTGATGGAACTCACAAGCACATACGGTTTATTTTCAATATGAGAAGAAAAGTGGGAGATATTGACAGCTGTGGACTGAGGTTATGCTCTGCCTTCCCTACACAAACTGTAAAAAAAAAAAAAAAATAAAAAAATTCTATATGCTCAAAGAAGAAAGGTGGAATGAGTGTGACTCCCTAGCCTACTGCTTATTTCAGTGGATAGAACCCTGATTTTCAGGATCTCTCTGCACCTTTGTGTCAGGACATCTGACTCTTTTCTAATCTATTTGAAAATTTTCTGAGAAATTCTGCCTTCTCATAGCATCTATTTTTTTCTGGTACAGATTGCAGTTTAAAAGTCACAATGCAGCTAATTGAAAGCCCTGTTATAAGGCTCATCTCATTAAATACTGAAATGCAAGCATCTCCCGAGTGAAATGTGGCAGCTGTTAAACAGTGAACAGCAATACTGCACCACAGCTCAGGACAGTGAAAAAGAACATTGTATCTAATTGAAACTGCAGGAGAATTGTTAGTAGACAGAATGCAATTATCCAAACTGGAAATTGTCCAAAATACTAGGGTTAACATACGTGCCTTTTTCTCGTTTTTTTAATGCTGGGGGAGAGGCTGTTACTGTTTTACATTAATGTGTAAATCATTACAATTCCACTTTTTGTTTCAAACCAAAAGAAGATCTTCTTTGGAAGAAAGTCTGCCATGTTACAGGATCAGAATAAAGCTAACTCAGCAGAAGTGTCATCAGTTTACCTCCTTCAGGACAATTATACTTTTGGGTCCCTTAAGTTGTGTTTTGCACAAACCCTGAACTCAAAGTCAGTGTGCTGGCTCAGAAACACAACAGTTTTTGAAGAGTGGTTTTACAGGGTGGTGTGGCATGAAAAGATGGTGTAGCATTGGTTAGAAGGCACTCTTCCTTGCAACATGATGATATTGTGTGGTGGTGTTGGGATATTTTGGCAGCTCTTTTGTCCCCTTGCCATTCACTTATATCACCACTTATATGCTTGCTGAAGCAAGGTCTTTGTTCAGTTATATACTGTATGCTCCTTCAAGTTAAAAGCTTCTAAACAGTTTTTCTTTTCAAATTCATTAACATAATGAATCATTTTTATTTCATCTGCAATGGGTTCCTCCCTGTCCTTCCTATATGTTGTGTTAAACAATACAAACTTCCTATGCCACTGATATTAATGATTTGTCAAGATTCATTCAGATTGAGAAAAAGCATTGCTTGAAACTTACCACCTTCGATCTACAATTCTACAGGAAGGAAAGCATTTGAAACTAGGAGATGGAGTAGAAAATTCCATTTCACTTAGAAGACTTCCCTTAGAAGTCTTCCCTTAGAAGACTTCCCTTAGAGACTATTGCCTCTGAAATACTTAATCAGAAGGAACTAACACTGAAAGTAGAAAGATAAAAGGTAACTGTGCAGTGGGAAAAATTTTTATATGTTGTACATTGTTAGGAAAGTTAAAATAAACAGTCCAAACTAGTTGATGAGATAATTCCTGTCAAATCATTCCACGTTAATGGAAAAACAGAAGATGTAAATAACAAAAAACACAATCACAAAAAAAGGGTCATGCTTTTATTGGTGAAGATACTACATGGTTACATAGCTATTTTACTAAAGTTGAGAGGCTGGAGAAAGATTGCAACTTTAAATGGTTAAAACTATCTGTAGAGAAGGGACAGATGAGAGGAGGATGCAAGTAAAGCTTTCAGTGTACTTTTTTTTTTGAGACAACAGAATGATATAAACACATGGAAATGCCTAACAGAAGTCTGAAGTAGTTGGAGTATCTCTAAATGTACAGAAAATGGTAAGACTTAAGGGGAAAAAAGTATGTTTACTTACTGGTCATTGTCATAATCTTTTATTTTTGGTAAATTTTAGTACTAATAAACAACCTTCCCTTAGGTAGTGTTGACTATTTACTAGGGACAGCTTCCAGAAAAACTGAAAGTGAGATAGACAAGCTGAGATAATAACAGATAGTTCTTGGGAATATTGATGCTAGTCCTATGCTAAGCGTTAGTATGTTGTGCAGCTCTTTTTGGAAACATGGGGTGACTTGAGATCTAGACGTGAAAACAGAGGTTGTTAAAGGACTGAAGTGATGCTGTGAAGGTGGTTGAGACACTGTATCAGAAGTTAACAATGAGTTTACCATGGCGAAAGACAGAGGACAAATGACATTATAGCTTGAATTTGTTTAGTGGATGAACAATGCTGTCCGGGCCTGTTGTGCATGATTTCGTTGAGAAGACTATACAACAAGTTTACATAAAGGGAAAATGTAAAATACATCCAATAGAGAAAAAAAAATAGAGATGACGCATAGATATTAGTGTCTGTAGATATCTGTAGAAATATTACTCCTTTTGTATTTTATGTTCTGTGTCTTGTACAGAAAACATTTTCCCTGGTAAAAAATAAAAAGAAATCAAAGACAAATATTACTTTTCCATCCATGTAATGGTATAGTGGTGTGAAACATTAATGTCAATGTTGCAGGCTGATAACATGGTACAATTACCATTTTTTTCACTCACAGGTGCAATTCAGCTGCCAGAACTAATACAGACCCCTTATATAGACTCTGATCCCCTACCCCTATCAAAGATTCTAATACTCTTTTATGAACTAATATAAAGCAGTCTGGGCATGATTTTGACACTGCTGTCACGGCACATTGATAGAACTGCTCTCTTTGGCTGTAGCAGAGTCCGAAGTGATTTTGAAAGAATAATGTTAAGAAGACATGCTTTTAGGAATATGATGTAATGTGTATATGATGAAGAGCTACTGCATTTATTAGTCCATTAACAGTATAATGCTTAAGAATACCTTTATATCACATGTATAATAACAGAATGGGAGTCAAGTATAACATGATCATGTGGAAAATTTTATATATTCTTTTAGAATAACAGTTCTGGAGTTGAAACATTCACTGTTGCTTAAGTTTTCTGCCTCTTTGTGGTTAAGAAATCCTTCACAAATTGTAAGACAAGTAAATAACCTCAGTGATTTGTGCCCAGTCTACATGCTCCATTGAGCTTACTCACCTCTGGACTATCAAATTTCAAATTAGTGTTCAAATTCTTGCTGAAATAGCAAAACAGGATCAAATTTCTGTAAAATTCTACTAATAAGGCTTGTGAATGAAAATACTAGTAACTTTTTTTACGGATCTGACAATAATGGAAAATGTTGGAATTAAACAACAAACATTTTATTCAATGTTGCTGAGGCAGAAGAATTAAAGTACTCCTTGTACTTAAAATCAAGACTCACAGAAACCAAACATACTGAATGCAGCTTACATTGCTTTTTTATTTTATATTACAAAACAGTCACACAAATCTTGTCTATGGGTCTCAGGGCTATTTTTTCATGCCTCTAAACTTAATTCAGGGTATTTCCAAGACTTCCCAACAGTTTACTCTTTTTATAAGAGTAAAAATAGCAAAGTCAGTATTTTTTCCAACTTTCTTATCCTGATACAAAACTGAAGGTGTAATAGCTTTGACTGCATGTAAAATATTTGTATTAGATAACAGGTAGTTAAGTAGGAAGAGAAAGATCATGCATCTTCTGTGCTTCGAAGAACTATTAACATTTAAAAACTATCGCTTAGTGGTAACACATGAAGAAGATTTTCAAGATTAATATGCTGTGACTACAAGTGATTCATTTCAGTCTTAATTCTACAACTAGCTAGACAATACTTAAGAAATCAAATTATACTCTCCTGTGTACTGTGTTACATAAGGAAAATCACTTACACAGATATGAAATTACTCATGATAGAATGAGAATTACTGGATGGTGTCCCACGACAGCATTTTTAATATATTTTCTTCTTTTTTTTTTCCTCTACTATGAATTAATAATGTGTTTATGGGCCCATGTCTTGGAGAACACTTATCTATTTATTTTCATAATATAGGTGTTTGTAAGCTGTGCATTTTATCTCTTGATACCACTTCATTCTACCCTTGAAGAAAGATTTTGGTATACAAAATAACTATTTAGTTTACTGTCCATATTCTAAACCCCCTTGCTTTTCCAATGTGTGTATTTACCTATAACTGACAAGTTGTTGCAAGGAATTAGGTATTTGCTAGCTAGCTAGCCTTTTCTAAAAAGATCCTGGAAGGCAAATTGAAACACCCCACATTTTTTTTTCAGCTTGAAATTACTAATAAATCAATATGAAGCAAATATTCATACATTAAAGGTTAAATTCTTTAAATTTTTTGACAGTAATTGAATGTATTTTCAAGAGAGGTTTAATTTTGATAGAGACTCATTTTTTTTCTTTACATTTCATCACCATTTGCTTCAGATAGTAAATATTTCTTGCTGCTGACTGACACTTAAGAGTTGGCACAAGTAAGTATACAACAGTCACATCTAGTTTAAAGGCCTCCAGCTGCAACTTTATTAAGAAATACCATTCTATAAATAAAGCTAATGTTTACTCAGTGGCTTTATATCCATGGAAGCAATATTCACACACACACATCATCAGAACTGCAATAGCTGAGACTGTAAGTCTCCCATCAGTCCTAGTCCCAAAAGAAGGCTCAGATGCTCTTGATTAAGATGCCTCCATAATAAATCTCAGAATAGCTGTTGATGTCATTAACATCTGTCTAGTCATGGAAACACCTCTTTAATTTTGAACTCGGAGTTAAGGCTTGCAGATTGTATTTTCAAAGGAATTAGCATGCTTGGAAAAGCACCTGAACACCTAACCTACACAGGTGCTCTTAGAAATAATTTTGATGAGAGTTAGATGATTAAGTGTTTTGGCAAAACTACATCTATCTTTAACATACCAAAATACTTTTCAAAAATCTTAGGGCTTAGCCATCTTTAATAACATAATGAAGAAAAGGTGTAAGACAAACCCAGACAAAAATATTCCTCAGGACAGAAATACAATGTCCAGAATAGCTTTTTTGTTTTCTACGTGATATAAATCATGGACATATGATGAGTAAGGAACAGGCCTTGGAGATCAGAGCATGACAAGTCCGCTATTCAAAGAAAATATTTTTGCTTACTGCAAATACATTGATTATTCAAAACACTGAGCGTTCTTTGAAGAACAAAGTTGCTATCTCCTTTTTTTCTGGTTCTGCACACCATGAAAGCAGCAGAAGTAGATAGTAGCTCAATCACAGTTTAATGCTTGAACAGATGAAGTGAGAAGATTATTTTCTGTTCAGGTGTGAAGTGGGTGGAGAGATCCCCTCAGACTTCATTCACAAATCTCCCCAAAAAATCAAGTAAGTGATGTTGAAATTCCTCAATCAGGGGTTACTGTAAAGCATTTGAAAGCCTCGTAAAAGGTTAAGCTATTTGTGCCCATTGGCAAATGCTATATTAATGCAAAATTTTATTTCTTTGTTCAAATATTTATTGCCTTAAAGTGTCCTTTGGACTTTTATGAGTGAATCTAGTCACTTTACAATTTCAGTGAGAAATCACGCAATTTCTCTGCTTACTTTCATCATTGTAACATATCAACTTCAGTGACCTTATTCTTAATTGACACTAATGTAAATAAGGTAAGAAAGAGTTAATTCACACTGGTCAAATATCACACAGGTCACTCAGCTGCTGCCAAGAAATCTGTTTGTTTTCTTAAATGCTCAATAAAAGCTCAAAACACATCTTTGATCTCTATTTAGGTTCAATGTATAGCTCTTTGTTTCTGGAATTCTTATAAACATTAGTCCTTCAAGTAAAACATTATTTAGCTTCAGGTCTGACATAGGGTAGAGGAGTTTGTATTATTATTGGAAGCCAACTACTAAGTTATCTGAAAGGACTGTTGTCCAATACCTCTGATTTTAAATGATAAAGGAACACAATAGAAAAGTTGGTATTTTGAAGAATGGATTAGGAAGGGTAGCAGAAGGGAATAACTGTTTCATGAGGAAATACATCACTTAGCTGACAAACAGATATCACCTTGGTGAGGTGTCACACCAGGATGTGACTGGTTTGCCTGTACTCAAGAATAAGCACTTGGTGCTCTATCGCGTATTTATTATCCTGAGAATAACATCCTGAATTTAGGTATTTGCTGTGTGAAGAAACTCTTCTAATTTGTTTTTTTAAAGATGCTATGAATTAGACACTTTGAAATAGACATATGTGTTTTCGCTGATCCTTGCAAATTCGTAACTTAAAAGAAGTGCATGGGTTATTGAATCTGAAGAATTCAGTAGCTTTTCCTTTCACATTAGATATATGCCCCCTGCTTCCAAACTTAGTTAAAGAATTCTTGCATAATATGATTTGCTCTTTCTCATGCCCTCCATATAGATATTGATCAGTAAAACCCCCTTGAAACATTTCAACAAATCTGACAAGTGACAAGATCAGTCACTGCTCTTAAATGTGATTTGTAGAAGAGTCTTTTAGAGTGAGAAGAGAACTTGATTAGGTTCAAAAGGAGGAAAATAATAATTTACATGAAGGTCACTGCTAATTAGAACTTTAACCTTGCAAAGTTTGAAAGTGTAAATAACCCACATAAGTGTAATTCAGTTTCTGAAGTAAATTAATTGAAAGCCTAACTAACATGAACACAGACTGGAATAAATTTGTACATTCTGAGCCCTTGGTTAGATCTGGTTATTTTTTGGTTTTTTTTGTTTGCTTGCTTGTTTGTTTTTGTTGAGGTTTTTTTTTTTTTTTGTCAGAGGAACTGGAATTGTCAATATCTGCTTAGGCCAACAGCTGCATGTATACAGCAGTAATAAGCCATGTAGTCAGCCGTGTCCTAAACTGACTATATGTTACCTCTGGTGTAAATCTTGACTGCAATTCTTACTTGCCTGTATTTCCAATAATATATTTGAAAAATCTCGATTCCGAATCACTTTCAAGTATTCATTATTTATACAGTCAAATTTCTTAAGAAAAGTTTCTTCCTCTGTCCCCATAAAGTGAAATATCCTTATTAGAGGCAATCAATCTTCTCCTGTTTGGACACTTAAAATTCAACATTTCTAGTTATTGCAGGGCTAAACCCAAGATCTTCAAGGACTGGTATGGTAGATTGAAACTTCTTAATAGTATCTGCTGTTATTTGGAGACCTTGCAGCCCTTAGAATTTCACGCTTACAACAACCTTAAGTTTTTCTGAACAGAAGCATTTGGAATACTTAAGTGAACATTTGGTATGTAGGTTTCATGCTAGGGGTGCATATTATGCCTGTACTGATAGGGGAGAAAACAGGTAAGAAAAAGTGACAAACAGAGCTTTTGAACATTTTCCTCTTCAATGGATGAAAATCTTAATATGTGCACATTACAGTTGTTAGTATAAATATTACATGTCGTCAAACCACTAGTGAATAAAGGGCCAATTCTCAAATCAATCTGATTAAGCTTTCATACTTTATTATGCAATGTTGCCGAGTTCTGCGATGGCATTTCAAAATTCTACATATGAACAATTTTGTTGCAATAAAATTGTTTGTATATATACATATATACAAATATATATGTATATTCACATATATTCACAGCACTGTGCCCAGGTGGCCAAAAAGGCCAATAGCATTCTGGCTTGCATCAGGAACAGGAATAGCGAAGTGACTGTGCCCCTGTACTCAGCACTGGTGAGGCCGCACCTCGAATAATCTGTGCACTTTTGGGCCCTTCAATAGAAGAAGTTGCTGAAGCTTGTCCAGAGAAGGGCAACAAAGCTGGTGAGGGGTTTGGAGAACAAGTCTTATGAGGAGTGGCTAGGGGAACTGGGATTGTTTATTCTAGAGAAGAGGAGTCTAAGGGGAGACCTCATCACTCTCTACAACTACCTGAAAGGAGGTTGTAGGGATGTGGGCGTTGGTCTCTTCTCCCAAGTAACTAGTGATAGGATGAGAGGAAATGGCCTCACGTTGTGGCGGCGGGGGGTTAGGTTGGATATTAGGAAACACTTTACTGAAAGAGGGATCAGGCTGGAACAGGCTGCCCAAGGAAGTAGTGGAATCACCATCCCTGGAGGTGTTCAAAGAACATGTAGATGTGGCACTTCAGGACATGGTTTATTAGGCACAGTGGTGTTAGGTTGATGATTGGACTTGATGATCTTGGAGGTCTCTTCCAACATTAAAATTTTATGATATGAATAATATCAAAGGCCAAGATGTAGGAACACTAAAGTTAATGTGGATAGCCTACTCTCGTTATTATTATCTAATTATTATTACTTGAGTCCTAATTTTCAAAAAATACATAGAAAATACCTGAGGCAATTTATAATATTTGCTGGAATGTTTTATTCAGCCTTGCAAACAATGCATTTAAGAGCTTTATATTATTGAGTTTTTTTGGGGGTTGTTTTTTAATTGTAATTAAAATCTGTACACTAATTCAAGTCTGAAAACATGTTTCAAGAATTACAAAGATATATATTTGGAAATGGTGACTTATAGTACAAAATTTGAATTCTGCATCATTTCAGACTTTCACTTATGAAATAATTTAAACATTAAATTATGAAAACTGCAGTTAAAATATTCTCTGATATGATTTGAAATAGACTTGTAAGAAAATTCAGAAACATGAGATAAATTTAAAAAGAGGAAAAAAAGAACAGCAGGAGTGCATTTCCACTTTTTTTTCCTAGTTGTTCTTTTCGGGTATGTATCGGGTATTGCAACCTTTATGAGTCATAATTCTTTCTGACTACTTCTATCAATAAACATAACTCTGTGTATGCTTAAAATTGTGGCAATTGCCAATGACTCTTACTACTAGTAATATCAAATGCTTGTTATTTTTTTTTTTTCAGATCTCTGTCCTGAGACACAACAGGATATGGCTCGGGGAAGAGTAAGTTAAAAATTCCTTGTCCTTGATATTTTTGATATTTGATATAATATGTGATATTATAATTTTCATCATAATAACAACTAGGCACTGTATCTTGAGCTTCAAGAACCTCTTTATCCATGAATTCTAAAAATCTGTTATCCATGAATTCTAAAAATCATAAGCCACTCCCACTGAGTCCTGTTTACGAAGTCCTACACTGTTTGTTCAGACTTGACTTTGATTTCAGTAAGAACTTTCCCTAAGTAACACTTTTGAGTACATTGAATTTAAATATTAACAGTTTTAGTAAATTATCAAATATTTAACTAGCTGTGTTTCCCATGATTTCCTAAAATTTTATGAATAGAGAAAAATCCCAGGTGATTTTCTTGCTTCAAGTAACTTTCCTGTAGAAAATATACCCAAAGGAAGATGAGCTAGTCTTAAAAAACAAAGACAGACAATTATAAAGTACACTTATCTGTATCTTTTCATTGACGCACATCTTTCACATGTAAAAACCATATTAAAAATATTTTTATATGTTTAACTACCTGTTAACTACCGAGCTTTCTTCTTTCTCCATGTTTGAAATGTCCATCTTCTCTGTAGTACTTGGAAATTTGGTTTTTGTTGCAAAAAAAAATTACATAAGTCTGATATACAGTTTATGTCTCTTTTTCACATAGTGTACTTGACGAGCTTTAAAACTAAAGCATTTTTTACATCCACATTTTGTATTGTTTTGCTTTATCCCAATAGCAGCAGGTTCTCATGCCAGTGACTCAATGGCACAACTCTAGCAGAAATAAACAGTATTTATTAACTGCTTGGTACTGAGGGAATGACTACCAGTAAAGTCTTTGTTATGTCAAGTCTCTGCTGAGTCAAGAAGTTGTCATGCTGTTTTTCAACAGCAAATTTAGTGCAATGTAATTAATAATGATTTGCAAGTGGTATGATGTTACATTACAAAGCTGGCTTCTAATACTTATTTCTATTTGTTAATGATACTGCAAGTGTGTTTGAGTGAAAAAGTAAAGTTACTATAGTCCTGCAGTTATAAAGGAGAACATGAGTGCACTTGGAATTTTGCCTTTGGTTTCGGTTTTAGGACTTGGATTTTAAACCAAAGACTAATCCAGTCCCTAAAGAAACAGAAGTTCTCTAGCCAGGAAAAAGAATCTTGTTTCAATGAACACATAAAAAAAAAAAGATGCAATGAGTTCAAGGTAGGAGCAATACTAGTAGTAGATCATCTATGCTTGGCTCCTAGGAAAATCTTTCATTTTTCATTTCCCAAATATGAACATGATCTCCTATGGTGACTGAAATTATCCTAGAATCATAGAATCATTGAATATAGAATAGTTTGGGGTGGAAGGGACCTTTAAAGGTCATCTAGTACAGCCCCCCTGCAAAGAGCAGGGACGTCTTCAACTAGTTCAGGTTGCTCAGAGCCCTGTCCAACCTGGCCTTCAATATTTCCAGGGCCTTCTCCCACCTCTCTGGCCAACCTGTTCCAGTGTTTCACCACCCTCATTGTAAAAAAATATTTCTGTATATCGAGTCTGAATCTACCTCCTTCTACTTTAAAAGCATTACCCCTTGTCCTATCACAACAGGGTCTGCAAGAGAGTTTCTCCCCATCTTTCCTATAAGTGCCCTTTAGGTACTGGAAGGCTGCTATAAGGTCTCCCCAGAACCTTCTCTTCTCCAGGCTGAACAGCCTCAACTCTCTCAGCCTTTCCTCATAGGAGAGGTGCTCCAGCCCCCTGATCATCTTTATGGCCCTCGTCTGGACTCACTTCAACAAGGTCCATGTCCTTCTTATTTTGGGGGCTCCAGAGCTGGGTGCAGTACTCCAGGTGGGGTCTCATGAGAGCAGAGTAGAGGGGAAGAATCACTTCCCTTGACCTGCTGGCCACACTTCTTTTGATGCAGCCCAGGATGCGGTTGTCTTTCTGGGCTGCAAGCACATGTTATCGGCTCATGTTGAGTTTCTTATCCACCAGTACCCCCAAGTCCTTCTCTCAGGGCTGCTCTCGATCCATTCTCCTCCCAGCCTGTATTTATGTTTGGGATTGCTTCCACCCATGTACAGGACCTTGCACGTGGCCTTGTTGAACTCCAATTCAATTCAATTGTTGCAGTTCCATTCCATTCAGCAGAATGGTATTAATTTTCATCATCGCGCTGCTTGAACATAAGTCTTTATTACTTCAATTAATGAGTTTCGTTTTTCCCTTCCTTTGATTTTTTTTTTTTTTTTGTGCAAAAATACTGTATTTCCAGTCACATTAGCAGGGGATTCTAAGAGACATTTGGCATAAACCTTTCAGGTTTGGATCTATGCTGCTTTCAGGCCTACTGAGAAATTGGCATCATACTCAATTCACAAATGTCTTTTTGTTCAGAAGCTATTCTTTTAATATCCACAGTTGTATCCTGATAATGCCTCAAGATGTTTTCACTAGACAGACAGAGATAAAGTTCTAATGGGAAGAAGCAAGCCAATGCAGTTTTATTTCCTTAAATTTATTACATTGCAAACATTAGATGATTCATAAGCAAAGTCTGAACCACAAATTTAGATATAAGAAGGATAACCAATCTTTTCCTAAATGAGAGTATTTTCAGATGGGAGAATTTATGAATGCAGTTTAACTTCAGACAGTTGCAAGTAACACAGGACATGTCTGGCAAACTAGGAAGAAGATACAGTGGACAGAAAAATGTGACTGTTATGTCCTAGACCCAGTATTTTGATGCAAAATACAGTAGAATGTTTATGTCTTACTACCTTTTATCTGTTCCAGATTTGTACTATATTTGTATTCATAGAACAGAATCATAGAATCATTTAGACTGGAAAAGACCCTTAAGATCATCGAGTTCAACTGTTAACCTAACACTGCCCACTTGACCACTAAACGATGTCCATAGGCGTCACATATACTGCTATTGGCAGGTAAAAATAGGTTCACTAAATTGCAGATTAGTATTTTATGCCAGCAGAGGTGTCATTAGCATTAATATGTTTCAACACAAAGTTCAGATTACAGAGTTAAGCTAACATTATATCAACAGAAGTCATACGATAATCTTTGCAAATTTTTGTTTCAGAAGGTTAATTCTGGACTGCCTTTAAATGCAAAGCATCTTAACAAATGTTTTTAATTAAAGTATTTTAAAAAGTCTTTAAACTGAGCATGAATGCATAAAAATAATAGCTTTAGAATATAGGAGAACAGGATGCTGAACTTTCTTTCAAAAAGCAAACCATAGATTTTTCTGGAGAAATAAAAAAGAAGGAGCTGAAATTTAGTTTTAAACTGATCCTGCTCTGTCCTGTTGAATGACAAATGTTTAACACCTACTTTGAATATTTGCTTTAACGGTCAGACTAATATGAAACTCTACTAAAACTAGATTAACAGGTAATGGATATATTTGGAAATTTTCCAAGCAATAGTGTCTGGAAGCAGGTACATTTTTAATTTTAAATTATTTTGTTTATTGTTTTAAATGGCTTCAGGTTTCCAAGTTTGTAGACAGGTAATATTTTCTAATTCCTCATCTATTCAAAAGCTTATCCCTCTTATTATAACCATAAAATATATTATTTCTTATAATAAAAACAATCTAGGTCCTATAGTAAAACCAATCTAAAAATATTAGGACTAAAATATTCCTATAAATGTAGTGTGTGCAAAAGGACAGAAAATTCTTCCTTTTAGCTTTACTGTTCTTTTGGTATAATCGTATCATTGTCCAAAGTCAATTAAACATTTAAAAAATGGTGGATTAGGAAGCATCTTCACCTGTTTCTCTTCTTCTGAACAGCCAGTAGGAGTGTTTGGCTGCAAGGAAGAATAATTATAGTCCTTATTTGCAAGTAAAGTTCAATTTGTTATTACAACTATTATTGTGCAATAATGTAGTTAACACAAAATACATTTTAAATAGATTTATAATAAAATTGTGTAATGTAGGTAAATATTTGCAGATTATTTTTTGTCTTTATGGCATGATGCCTATTCTAAAGAAATAGAGTCAAATGCAAGTCTGTCTGCAACAAAGATTCTTTGATTTTTCCCCCCTTGTTTAATATTCAGAATGTTTTTAGTCAAAAACTTTCTGACAGTCTTTATGACGGGTAGGGCCAAAAATCCAAATGTGTAAATTTTACACTGATGGAAAATTCTTTCTAAAGTTTGGATATGAGGAAGTCAGATGAACAATTTAAATGCGTTTATCTGGATTAAAAATTTTCCCCGAGGTACTTGAAGGTCTGCACTGTGGCATTTTCCATGTTTGAAGCAAAGTAAAGGGGAAACAATAAAAAATTATTATGAAGAAAAGTAAGATGATATTGTTTTTTTCATTGTCCAAACAGTAGTGTTTTAAATTGTTCCCTTTTCTGACTGCAGTATTATAACAGCAGAAACTAGGCTAAATAATATGTGTAGAAGTTTTGTCTTAATGATCATGTTTCTATAGAGCATCATAGTATAAATCATTATATAATTCATTGAAACTCTTTATGTCTATTTTGAGGTCTAAGATGTTTTGAAGATTTTTATTAGGTTTTTAAAATTTTATTGTTCTTTAAAAAAGGAAATACTATGAATATCAGATAAAATTAATTTCATACAATTATGAGTAGATAATTGTAGAGAAACAAAACGTGGTATTTTGCCTTTGCCAAAGAGATAAAGATTTTGCATTATGCAATATAAACAACAATATTATTTTCCTGCACTGCAGAATTATGCCTGCTTATTCTGATATTGTGCATCAGGCAGTCAAATAATTTTTTTCTTCTCCAACCTCAGTGTTTCTATACTTTTACTTATAATCTGCTTCTAAATAGATTGTTTTGCCAGCCTTGTATTGCTAAGGAAGACTTTTTTCAAACACTTAACTCTGTGTGTGATTTGAAACTTGATCCCAAGGAAAAAGAGAGAGGCTACTAAACAAATATTTTTAAAAAAACCTGAAATAATCTTCTGTAGTTTATAATCATAATGTCAGGAAGTTCATTATTTCTGCTCAAACAAAAAGGCTGGTATACATATTTACCAAAGGCCTTATGATGTTTGCAGTCGACTTTGCAGAAGACAACATTTATAAAACCTTTACAGTGTCTGGCAGGTGCCATGCATTCTCCTGGGGATTAGTGTTATTCAGATATTGTCTTTCATTTGAACTTCAAATCCTTTTGCTTTTTTTAGACAGCCTTTTAATAGGTTTTGGAAATTAAAATATTTTTATTTGTGTCATTATAATACCCGCTACAAACTCACTTTTGAGAGATAATGCCAGTGAATCTGAAAACTATTGCAATTTTTAAGAGGGAAAAAAAAAAGAGGAAGAGGTATAAATGTAGTATCAATCATTCAAAGCATGACCTGTGCCATGTTTGGTTTTTTTTGTTTTTTACTGAATAAAGAAAAGATGAGTATTTTCTAATATATCTTTCAATATCTAGTCCCACAGAGACGTTATTGTGCTCTAAGTAAACAAAATATTATTTTTAGTTAGACTTAGTCTTAGCAATAAAAATCAGTTATGAATTTGGTTTTGAATGTGAAAAACAAGATCTTAGGAAGAGAGACTTAACTGATTTTATTTCTTTAAAATCACACAAGTATGTGAAAAACATAGATTCCAGCTTTCTAGATTCTAGATTTCTAGTGTATGTAAATTTGGGAAAAACAGAGGGAATTTAGGAACTAAATAAAATGATGCTCTGAAAGACGGTAATTAGTTGCTTAAAAATTGCCTTTCTTTTGGTGCTTTTTGTATTTAGAGAATATGTTTCATTCTATACTATACCTTAAATTAAGCTCAGTGTAAAATTAAAAAGGAAGACTAATCTTTCAAATATCACTAACAGAATTCAGGCTGCCAAAAGATACTTTGGGAACTAGGATGATAGTGTTTATATTTAGAACTGATAAGCACTTTTTTTTTTCCTAGTTTCTAAAAGGAAAGCTTTCCAAGGATCTTCCTTTCTTCCTCTCTGGTTTAGCACAGCTCTCTTGGCGGCTGAATGAAAATGAGGTCAGCAAAGAGTCCTACCTTTGTTTTCCTGGAATAGATAAGAATCCCCTCAGATCTCAGCCCCTCTGACAGCTGAATGGATGTATGTCCACCTTTTTGCTTGGTTACCTTTTACTCTAGAAATGTTTGTTAAACCTAACTCCTGTTCTTTCCACAAGACTTTTGGCCTTCTGCTGAACCACAGGTCTGCAGTTCAGTCCCATAAACATCCACACTGCTAAAGTTTCCAGCTATGTCCTTCTCATCCAGCAGCTCATTATGACATTGTGCCACTGTGCTAGTGCAGGTACTAACTGCTTCTGCTTTAGGGTCTTAAGAACATTGTTTTAATTGATTACAAGCATTGCTAACAAAGGGACTCTGAGGTATAGCTCCAAGAGGGAAAATAAACAGCTTGACAAAAGCTGTTTTTCACAACAGCACTTCTAGTTGCTTTTGGGGTAGTGCTCAACTGTGTTTTCTTTGTCATTATTGAGTATAGTTGATGGAAAGGATGAAAAAAGGCTGTGAGAAGTTACACTGAGATTTTTGAAGAAACAGTAAAAGGATCACAAGGTTTTCTGGCATATACAGACATGTTAGTGGAGAGCAAGAAGAAAATAAAGGCAGACTCTGAAAAAGATGAAAAGTGAAATAGGAAAGAGCTGGAAACCTGAGAAGAACTGCAGAAGTGTGAAGAAACTTGTACTCTTAGATTCACACCATCCACAGAATGGCAAAACTCCACAAATACCCGTCACTTTCACTTATTTTGGTCACTTGGAAAGCTTTCAAAGAAATGTCTTGAAAATTTACCTTTGTTAATTTTTTTTTGGTCTTAAGTTGATCTTCACAGGTTTCCAGCTCATTCTTAGATCTCCCCTGATACAGGGGAACCCTGGGAATTTCTGTTTTTAGACTGAGTTTAATCCGGGTTAATCAACATGTTTCATATTTTGTTGGTTGTGCAACCTAGGAATATTTTTTTTATTGTTTCATAAAAAAAATCTATGTGACTAAGAATTCTAAACAAATCTTGAATGAACCACCAGGTACAAAGAGGACAGTTTTCCCATGGAGCATCTTTTAAAAAAATGAAAAAAAAAAAGAAAAAGGTTACTAAAAAGAAAGATAATTCTTATTTACAATTTTTGTAAAAAATGTAAATTTTTTTTTTATACCTTCATAAAGTGGCTGATATTTTAGATGCTTTCCTCCCAAAATGAGGTGGAATGGTCTTTTCAACTTTGAATGTTTTACTTACTATAATAAAATCCAAATATTAACAAACATTCTACAAATGTGATTACTATGTGATCACTCAACACAATGACTTCTTACCAATGTAAATAATAATTTTGAAATAAATTATTTTCCAGTTGAATAGAATTTGTTTAGCTTTCTCCAAAACCAAATCTGAAAGACTAGCTAGAATAAATGGAATAAAAGCACATTTTCTCACATAATTCTATGTTTAATCCTTTTTCCAAATGTAGAGAGACACCAGAGTTTCTAACCTGATGCATGCTATTTCATGCACTTGTATGCAAACTGTATGCTTTTTAGTTGCTTTATCTCAGTTTGCAGAGAGGTAACTGTGGATTACTAATTAGTACTCTGCAGATGGAATTAATTTATCTGACAGTGAAATTCCTCCAGAAGAGCTCTCCTCTCCGGGAGCTGTGGTTTGAGAGGAATGAAGGGAAAGTAAAAACCTCTAATAGAAAAACAGAATCTTCTTCACTGACTTACTAGTAGAACCTGATTTTATTTAAAACAATAGTATATTTTAAATGTAAATCCATTTTTTGCCTTTCATGAAATGCTTTGTTTTTCCTTATAAATTTCTATTCAACTTGTATGAAACATGACTTGTCATTCTGACTCTATTAGCATAAGGATGCATCATGACTTACCTCCATTTTAGATTGTTGTACTAATACCCATCTAATCGAAAAGAACTTGAAATCTTGTTAAAAGATTAAAATTTTTACTGTCATGAAGGACAAGATGGAGGTCTTTAAAAGTAAGAAGGGGAGGAAGACTGACCTAAGGCTAAAAGAAAAGGTACATAGTTAGAGTTTTACTCTGTCATAAACAGTTGTTGCCTATGCTTAAGAAAAAAAAAACTGTTATTTTGCTGGATTATATACAAATTTAGAAAAGTAATAATTCTTAATTTGAATTGCCCATGATCAGCAACAGAATTTTAAAAACTAATTTAGGACAGCATTAGAAGGCAACTTCAATTCTGCAGTTCCCTCCATACTACAAAAACCAACATGAAATACAGGTTATTACAGTGTTGGTTTACTACCTTAATGGTCTGTTCTGGTTTTGTTTAATAAAGGGGGGCCTAAGGTGGTAGCTTCTGTAGGAAACTGCTAGAAGTCTCTCCCCTTTGTTCAGTGGACTCAGCCGGGCCTAGGGCAGACCCGCTGCTGGCTAAGGCTGAGCCAATTGGTAGCAGAATGTCCCGTGATAACGCCTCTGCGATAATGTATTTAAAAAGGGGAAAAACAACAAAAAAAAGGAGAAGATGTGAAGCAACTGAGCAGGGGCAGAGAGGGGGAGGCGCGAGCCTTGTGGGCCTTGCAGGCCTCACCCTCTGGCCTCCCACCGGGCAGCTGACTGGGCCCAATTTGGGCCTGGCCTGGCTGCAAGAAGTGGAGAGGAGATGAGAAGTGAATAAGATGTAAAAAAGATCCTGAGAGGCATCTGCCAGCCTGTTGTGAGGAACGGCTGCAGATGCCAAGGTCAGTGAAGAAGGAAGGGGAGGAGTAATGCGGCTCCTGGCCAAGATTCCCCTGCAGCCCGTGGTGATGACCATGGTGGAGCAGGTTGTCCCCCTGCAGCCCATGGAGGCCCACGGAGGGGCAGAGATTCACCTGCAGCCTGTGGAGGAGTCCACGCTGGAGCAGGCAAATGCCTGAAGGAGGCTGTGGCCCGTGGAGGGCCTGTGCTGGGGCAGCTGTTCTGGAGGGACTGCACTCCGTGGAAGAGATGACCCACGCCAGAGCAGTTTCACAAAGGACTGTGGCCCATGGGAGGGACCTCAAGAAGGAGCAGGGGAGGAATGCGAGGAGTTCCTCCCCCTACCCTGAAGCAGTGGCATGAAACAACGCATGATGAACTGACCACGACCCCCATTCCCTTTTCTTTTCCCCCCTGTGCCGCTCGGGAGGGAAGGGTAGTAGAGATAATGTTAAGCCCAGGAAGAGGGAAGGGTGGGGGGAGGTTATCTTGTTCCCTGTCTCATTATCCTGCTTTGGCTTTACAAATAAATGAATAGTTTTCCCCAAGTCAAGTCTGTTTTGCCCGTGACGGTAACTTTAAGGATTTCTCCCCATCCTTATCTCAAACCTCGAGCTATTTTTCTTATATCATCTCCCCTATTCTCTCAGAGAGTGGCGGGAGTGGGAGAGAGACTGCGTAGTCTGGTCCCGATTGGGGCAGAACTACGACATGGTCTACAGAAGCTTAACAAACTTTGAATAAATAAATACAGAAGAGAGGCCTTGCCTATGAGCTCACTAGAAAATATGAGATAATGTAATGAAATTTGAGCATTCAAATCTCTTCCTTACAGAAATTGCTAATGAAATAGAAGATTTGTTTTAATTTTGCTATACATTTTTCTTTAACTCAAAGAGAGCGTTTGTCCATTTCTGACACCAGGTGGTAATGTAAGTTCCTCCTGGAATATTGTCTTCACTTTTGACCTATTCAGCAACGCAGAGTAGAGAATGTGACTGAGTAGAAGAGAATCTATAGTTTATTTATTTTTATTTCCTATGCTACATTATCTAATATTTATGAGGGAATTCAAAGAGAGGAAGAGTATGTAATATCTATTAGAATATGTACTCTTTTTGGTCATTTATGTTAACCACTTACTTCCTGCATGAAACCTTTTCAAATACATTTTGAAAGAGTAATTTTACAGAATATGGAGAATTTATCTTATCTATTATAACAGAAATATTTTCAAAGGATGCTTTGTAATTAAGCATGAAGTTGGGTGCCTGAGTAGCAATCCTAAATCGAATTTTCTTTTTCCAGGTGTTTCTCAAAGTACTTTAGAATATTTCCAAGTGTACTCCCTTACAACTAACATTTAACTGATGGACCTGGAATTTCCTGGGTTTCACCTTTTGTTTTCTTTTTTTTTTTTACTTTTAATATTAGATATGTTGTAGAAAATCTCCTTCTTTTCACATGCTAAAAATAATGGTGGAATTCAAGTGTACAAACCTGAGATAGAGCCAAATTCAGAGATAAAGTAGGAAAGATTTAATAAGATACTTTTTGCATTTCAACTCTCCTCTAAATCCTAATTAGAAGTTCTTCAGAACATTTTTTACTCGAAATAGTCATGGACAAGATCTACATCCTAAACTTCAGGCCTACAAAATTGATTGGGTTGGGATTCCACATGGTTGTAGAGGTTTTCCTACTTGGAGGTTTGTGGAGAATAAAGGTATTAGACAGACATCATGGAAATCAGTTAGTTGTAGAATACTGGCAGATAAATTTAACTTTTCAGAACTTTCCAGATTTTAACAATCTGTCATTGTTTTGTGGTAATCAGCAGATGCCATTTTTACCTTTTGCCATTACTTGAGAAAGAACAATTAAAAACTGGTTAAAAAAAATTGTCTATGATGAAGGAAAAAAGAACAGATAATAAAAGGAAACATTCCTGCATGGATCATTTACTGTAAGTGGTGTGACGTTGTTTTGACTTATACACGGCTGAATCATGTATAATCGGGTACTGAATGTGAAAATTCCCTTAATGACTCAAATGCCCAAGAGCTAAAATATTAGATTTCACTGAAGGAGATCTTTTAGGTGTTGCAGTGTGTGGTGTTTCCTCAAACAGCCAGAATATGAATAATTTTCATAGGACAATAATGAGCAAAATATGTGAATAATGCTAGTGAGAAAAAGAAAAATGCTAGAGGTAACATTACACTATACAGCATTTTCTCCCCCATTAGATAATGGATCTAATTATAAAAATACAAAAGAACTAAATGACAGAGACAATATAACACACTGGGCAGGTTTCACCAAAAAAAAAAAACCAAAACCAAACAGATGTTGCATTAAATATGGAGTATTAGGAATAGGACTTATCATGATATATTAATATTTTGTTGTTGAGTATTTCACTAGAAAGTACCATATTTATCTGAGCCTATGCAGTTTGGGAAAAAAAAAAAAAAAACAACAAACCTGACTAAATATTAGTTAGGAAAAAAATACACTTTTAAAAATATTTTCACAATAGACTATTTTGATTTATAAATTTGTTTCAAAGGCAATAAATGACAGATTGTATCTTTTTATGTTTACATAGTTTATACTACAAAGTTTAAGGTCTGAAAAAACCCTCTGTTTTACTGAAACGAGCAATTAATTTTTTTGGTGTTTGCATGTGACTGTCAGAAGTTATTAAAGCCTTTTGTTTCCATAAAAGCTGAAAATGTAAGTAGACAAGAAGCCAGAAAGTTTTTTTGAGTGTCTAAAATGAAAAGTATGGTCTGGATGTAAGTATCACCTTAAAAGGTACGTATTTAATTTTTAAATATCATGCTAAGATACAATACCATCTCTAATAATGTTCTAGGGTTTTTGATAACTTAATTTCATCATATGTAGTGTTCTGTCACCATGCTGCTGTACCACTTTGTCCTATTTCTTATGTGCAGTGAACAAGTCAAAATCGGTTGTTCTCCCAGGAAATTCATGATACATACAGAGTGCTGCTAGTGTTTCAAACAGTTGTCAGTAATTCGTATTTCACCCCATACTAAACCATTTAGAGACTCTGTTTCTCTTAGGTTGCATGACTCTAAATAATGTACTTCTTGCTAGGTAATCTATTTCACATTTTTTCCCTTATTTTTTTAACTCCTGTTTGGAAGTAAAAATCACACTTCTTTATTGTCCGGTATTTGTTATTAGTTTATGTTCATACAGGACAATCTATTTTAGTGCAGAGATATCCCATCTAAATCTGTCTTAGTCAGAGTAACAGAAGAAGATGGAAGATGAGGGAGGTATGAGCTTTTTTATGTGCTTGTTTTCAGACATACTTTCAGGATCACCTTGGTTTAGGTAATTTTGTTTTCATTGGTTTCTTTGATATGAGAAAAGCCTTGCTGTTCCACTTAAAAAAAGAAAATACCTTTTCCTGTAATTGCTTTGTGATTGCAATTACAAATTCTAAGAATTTTTAGGGCTTTTAAGTTGTTAGCCCTGCTTGAGTACCTAAATTTTGTTAGTCAGCTTCTTCAGTTTTGAAGATAGAAGTCCAAAAATTTTAGCTCGGTTTTGTTGTAGGAAGACACTCAAGACGAATACATAGGCACTTCAGTGACTAAGAAATAATACTGCTGACAAAGAAGCAGATAGGACTCCTGTTTCTCTGTCAGTCACAGTTTGAAGATCTGTTTCAAAGGCACTGTAATACAAAAGCACTTTGTGCCAATACATAGATGTAGTCGCTCACAAGTTAAGACGACATAGTTCTAATCAATTTTTGCTTCCTCCTTCCATGCCACAATTTTACAACACTGCTGGAAAGAAAGTTGAGGAGGATTAATTACCCAGACATCATTTTCATCTCAAAGGAACAGCTTACTTCCTGCTTGGTGTTAGTCACGAACAATAAACTACAAAGATCTATTCAACCTAGGTTCTTTTCTATCAGTTGTGCATGTAAACATATGTACCAGCACCAAGGCAATGATTCAGACTAAAGGTACACGTTAGATTACCAAAGGAAAAAGGAAGAAGTTTTCACTGAATAAATAAATTGTTTGGTTAAGAAATTAATATTTGTATGACTTATGCAAGCTGGAAGAGTACTAAGATTATTTCCTACATGACTTACAATTAACTACGTTTTGGAAACTGTTTGAAACCTAGGGTGCACATATACACACATGCACACAAACACGGATGGACACATAGCGATATCACATGGCCTGGTTTGGGAAAAGTGTTTTGGGAGAGAAAAAGTGATAATGACCTTTTCTTCACTGGTATTAACCTGAAGAGTATACTGACACACCATGAAGTAGTGAATAGGGCATTTTTTGAACCTGAAGGCTCCGAGGATTTTGATCTTGTCCACACTGATCCAGTTTTAATACTTCAGATGTTTATCTCTCCTTTTTGTGACTTCCATTAATTCTAGTGACAGGGAAGTAGTAATTAGTTCTGTCTGGTTAGAGTTTACATATCTGGTTGTTAAGAGCTGGTGATGGAAAAAGAATATGCATAGTCTCAGAAGTTAAACCAAGAATGACAAGATTCACACTAGCTACAGGGTATCCTAAATCAATACATATGTATAACACAAAACACACTAACATAGGTAGAGATATTTGGATCCAATTAAATATCTAGGTAGAGGAGCCTAGCCTATAGTTATGTTTCCTCCTTTTCTCTATATGGCTATAGTTAAAAGTTCCCTCTTCCTTATCAAGTTTAAAGTAAATATTCATGATGCATTGGCATTCCTCAACAGGCGATAACTGAGCCTTGAGAAGTTGAACTTTGCTCTGGCTTTTCGTCAACTTTACCAACAGATGGTCCTTAAACCTCTTCAATATAAGGAGGCTATGCCTTAGCGGGGAGATGCTGGTCACAGCACACTGCGATCTAGGAGAGCTCAATGGGTCTTATTTAGGGTTGCTATTTATTGGATCCAGGATAATTGACTTTTGTCAGGTACTTTTCCATTTCAGCCCAACTCAAATGGTGAAATATTCTGGTGCTTTTCATTAGTTGTTTCTGGTGTCACATACCTGAGTCTGTCTACTTCAGTCTCATATTTTGCTGAGTTCTTATACTCCAACCAATACTGTGACAACTGAATACTGGCTCTCCTAGAACTCTGTTTCTTACCAGAAAAAAATAAACAGAAATATGTAGCTTTGTACTTATGTGATTGTAAGTAAGCAGTAAACACAGAAGCAAGGAGGAGACCTTCTGAAGTCAATACTAAAATTAAATGTAAAAATTCTGAAGATAGGCAATGACTGCTTACATCTTTCTGATTTCCCCTTCCTTGTAGCCCATATTATAAAGAAGTATAAATGCCATCCACTCCCACACACTATGCATTCATAGAAGTTGCTGCAGGGTATTTCTGCCTCTAGCTATTTGGATCCTCAAGAAATTTTTACTGTCATGTTTTGGGGCTTTTTTTTTTTTTTTTTTATTTAA
>WHYT01013994.1:0-28214 GCA_009806455.1 Tetrax tetrax
CTTCTATTTTTTTTTTTTTTTCTTTCATGCTGTGGCATTTCCTTTCCCTTGAAAACACTCTTTCACTCAGTCTAGCAATTAACTGCTTGAACAGTATAATAAGGAAGCAATTAAGAGGTGACAGAGAAAAATTAACACTCCATTTCATATTAAAGGCCAAGTGAGTATCCTGGCCATTGTGAGTTAAATGTGTCTTTGAAAACCTGTAGTTTGGATGTATTTTCCTTTTGAATAAGAAGCCAGCTCCATGTTTTTTTGTCTAGAGTCCCAATCTGAAAATGGATGATAACTAATTGGGTGCTGTCTGCTTAAACAGGCTGTATTAATTGCAGTTTGTTCTCCTGTAAGTGTCAAGGAAAACAAAATCTTTGTAATGTGTAGGCACAATGTAGGAAGTCTTAATTTGAATATGCATGTACCGGAGCAAATAAAGCAAACTACTGCATGCAATGTTGCCATGGCAGACAGTATTTGCATAATAAATAACAGCTATCATGAGACTTTCTTTATGAAGTTCTCTGCTGTGTTGTCAGCTATAAGAGCCTGCAATAAAGGAGCCAATATTGAGAAAGTAGGAGTGTGTTTGGCTTGCAAATGCAACACCCCGACCACAGTCGTCGTCGAGCATTCGTGATTCTGGTGCTGCTGACACAGCGCAGGGGCTCGCATTGCTTCGCACACGCGAGCACGTGAACCACGCAGGGAATTGCGCAAAATGATGCCCAAAAAGTGCGTTCTATGAGGCAGTTTTTTCCAAGCCCAATCCTGTGATGTGGAGGCTGTGGGTTTGGCATGAGGTCATTAGCTTGGCCTGTCGTATAGGATCGACCCAAGGACTCCTTTGTGGCAATCTAACAAGTGGGACACAGCAGAGGGGGTCCCAAGAGTGCTGCTTTTTTTGTTATAAGCAGCCTAACACTCCAGTGGAGTTTCCTGGAAGTTTGGATCAGGCTGTGGATGTGATCATGATGTACTGACAGAGCTCTAGGACCCGGGCGTGACAGTGAAGTCGTGCGCGTTGCTGCTTGATTCCAGAGAGACTGGGGCTGGTTCCCCAAGTCAGGGTTGAGCACCTGTGCCATCTCACAGACACCTGGCTTCAGAGCCCACGGTTTCTGCTGTGTCTCCAATGTGGGTCTGTGCCAGAACCAGCGATGAGGATGACCCACAGCTCTTTGCCTCAGTTCTGAGCCAGGGGAGCTCTGTCCTCCTTTGGATCAAGGCCTTTCTGAGGCTCTTGATGCTGTTCTGTCCTCACTACCTGGAATACCAACCCTTCAAGTTGAGCTGGTTAAATATATATATTTTTAATTCCGTCTTCAGCTGAAGGGTTTCAAACCTCAGAGCGCGGCAAAACTTTCATGATCAAATCATAAAGCTTTGTGAGACTCCTTTGCTTTGGGGGTTCATTACAAATTGTAAGCAGTGATTCACTGGGGAGTCACTGAATATTGATAGTCAGCTTGGGCCTGGTTTCAAGTGGATGTGTTGTGGAATTTGATATTGAAATCCATGACTTTGATGCGATACCAGCTGAAAGGGAGAGGTTTCAGCCAGCTTTTAATTTGTGCTTTTTATTTTCCTTCTGTTGAAATGAAGGGGAAATGCAGGTGAAGGCAATCATTGCTTCCGAAATATTAGGAAGAGCAAAGGGAAGGTCTGAGGTGGAGCATGAAAAAGGGCCTAACAATGGAATTAAAAGTAATAATAAATCCAAAGATGAGACTGTGTGCTTGGAGGTCAGTGAGGATGGGGAAATGTGGCTGTTGTGGCTTGGCTTATTGGCATGATGGAAATGAAGGAGAGGACCACCTTGAGAAGTGGCTCACTGCACCTGAAGCAGATGCTGCTGAGGGTAACCAGCCTGCTCAGAGGTGGATTTATTGAGCAATCCAGTTTGTCATTTAGTTCTGAAAATGAGGAGAGGATGCTGACGTACACGTCAATATAATCAGGCTGGCTGTGACCAGGAGAACCCCTCAGCCCCTCTTTGGTTGTGAGTGACAGCCTTCGTGTTCCTGTTCGAGAGCTGCCCGGGGGCTTTCCTGACTCATGGAATGTACCAGGTTCTGGAAAATCTTGAATGAACAAACTAGTGCTGTGTATGCATGGGTTTAATGATCTTTGATCAGGATTTTAGTTGAATTGGTAGATGTGATTTGACTGAAAAGGGGTTTGAATCAAGTCCTGACACCAGTACAGGTATTCCAATTTCAGTTATTTATTGTAAATGCTTTAGGTGTGATTTAAATAAGGAATTAACTCTTTAGTCCTCTCCCAACATTTTCTAATAAAACTGAAGAGGCTGGTACTGGATATCTGGTAATACTAGTCTGATATCTGGATTAGCAGAGTGAGAATTGTTGCTGGTAACTCCTTGACTTTTACATAAATTATTGAAAAATGAACCAATGCTGAAAAACTTAAAAGGCTTTTCAGAGTGTGCTGCCAGTTACTAACACAAAGCAAAAGTTCCTGTGGCTCTGATTTAGTCTGACTTCTGGAATCTGCATGGGTTTTTGATTTTATTTTTCTATATTAATCGTGTTTACTTACAGATGTAGTCTCTTACCTTTATTTTTATTCTCTTTAATAAACAGTAAGGAATAAGCTGATTATCAGTAGATATGTTAGAAGTAAGCAATCAATTCATGGCCTGAATATCAGAAATTATACCTTTATCTGGATGTATTTTTTTAGCTAATGGATGGATCATGTAATATCTAGAGTACCTAATATCGTCTTCTAAATAGAAAAGAAAAAAAAGCCTCTTCAAACAAGCAACCCTGGATCTCATACAACAGCACAGTGTGTGTCAATTCACACTGTGTCATGTGACATGAAACTACTTAATATAACCTGACTTGGAGTGACATTTGTATTGCCCGTATCATAGAATAAAAAAATAACACTTACTTTCACAAGTGAGTAATTATCTTTTCCAGTTGATGGTATTTTCCTATTTGCAGGTCAAAATGAAAAACAGGTAAGTGTTAGTGAGCTACCTTGAAAAGAAATATTACAGTAGGAAAGAGTTGATAAAGCCCGAACCATGTGGGCAGTAGGAGCGAAAGGACGGCTCTGTCTTTAGATGTGATTTGAACTAAAGCAGGGGGGAAATCCAGAGAGGAAATCTTAGCTTTTGAACAACAGGCTTGTGAGCTAATTGAGGCCAAAGGACAATTTTAAGGAAGGAAAAGAAAAAATTATATATTGCCAAAGACTGAGGGCACATTTGTGTTCTCCCAACATGCAGTTGTCCACAGTTACAGGTCATTGTGTTCCAGTTGCTCTTAAATCATCTCACCATTGTTTGTTCTTAAAAACTGTAATACAGGTGTGTGCCAGCTTGCAGACCTTATCCATCATTCTCCATCGGCATGTGATGCTGTAGGACGTTTTGCATGAGCCCTTTCCTGTAGCCCAGGAACAGTAAGTGGATGTTATCTTCCAAAAATGACTGTGGAAATAAGCTGATAATTGAGAAGACAGCTGGTGAAACATCCTGCCATGGGCCGTTTTCTTGCAAGATTTTGTGTGGAGGGCAGTAAATGGCTCAGTTTTGCACGACGCTGGGTTATTTCTGCCAGCTGCCTGGGTGAGTGTTTCTGGGAGGAACTCTCCTCCACTGCTAGTATCTGAAGCCCCGAAAGGCAGGAAGCATGTTAGCGCTGATATTTGTATGATCCTTTTGGACAGAACCTTGTAACCTCATTGGTTTCTACAAAGTTGCACAGCTCAGAGCAAAATTGCACCTTGTCTAATGTGCTGGTATCAGTGTGTTTCTTTAACTCCAAAGTACTGAGACTTTGGAAATATTCATTGTAAATTTATTTCAGCTATTTTCACAGATTCTTTACGAAGCTACAAAAAGAAGCTTGCAGTGAATATTTCTTGTTCTCCTGCCATGGCTCCATGCTGCCACTGCCATGGCAACCACGAAATCTCCTCTCCTTCCCTACCAGGTCTTGTCTGCTCGGCTGGGGAGCCTCTGCCTAGTGATGCTGCGGTCATGGCAGTGCCTCCTTCTGAGTACCTCCTCAGTACCGAGGCTGCTGCTTCCTATTTCCTGACCGTCCACTGTAGTGGGCCACCTACAGTAACTGGAGATGGGAGCGTACCTCCCTTCTTTTCCCCAGCCCAGTTTAGTCCAGGGCAGTAGTCACATTTCTGCTGTGTGAAATCAGTGCAAGGGAAGGATGATACTGTAATTAAGGTCTCCTGCTAGTTAGGTCTTCTCCAAGCAATTCTTGAGAGGGTCTAGATGATCTGTTGTGGACATGTTTACAGGCTTGACTGCTACACATAATTTCTTATTGGAATTGGACAGTTTCAATGACTTTTAAATCAAATTTGAAGCTTTAAACATGTAATACATTTTATATATCGGATATATCTTTTTCTTTACGAAGGGAGGAAAGGACATACCAAATCTTAGAAATGAACCTAACATGACAATTCTTCAAACCAGCAGGAAATGAGGATTTATTAGTTTGTTGATCTCCCCTGGGGACCTGAGCGCAATAAAAACCGGAATTGTGCTGACTTAGGTGGAAGTGAGGAACATGTTCAACTTGAAGGGAAATGGTTTTGCTACACAATCCAGGGATGTAGGCTGGATGAGCTCAGCTGTCACTCAGCCTGCTAATCCCTCAAATCTTTAGTGCTTGAGGATTAATTTCTCTAAATATTGTGCCAAATATAATAGTCTCTCTATCTCTCACACTCTTAGACGTGTATGAAATACAAGGAGCTTTTGTCTCCCTAATAGGATTCAGCCCTAATTCGGAAGTCATAAAGCATGAGTTTAAAATATAATAACTTAAAAGAAATCAAAACACCAACCTAAAACATTTTTCACTGTTAGAAAGGTAACAGCTGGGCAGTTGTGAAGTCCTAATCCTGGGCTCTGCTCCTGCCCTTTCCACCAGTGCTACAGCAGAAACAGGCCAGGTAACGGTTGTTCTTGTTTGCTTCTGATTTAACATGGTACAGGAGATTTCCAGGGTGGTAAAGAAGTAGCAGCAGTGATGCAGTGCCCTTCCATTGTCATATCCTAATTTGTGGTGTGTCTGTGTTGGTGTGGGATGGAAACCTGGATGGGAGGCACCTAGGTAGAATTATAATACTGAGCAAGCATGTAAGTGAGAACGACTTCTGGGACTCATAGTTCCATGACAGAGTGCCCGCTGGTCCAGGTAAGACAATCCTCATAATTTTAACAAAACAGCAGCACTTTCAGATGAGATTTTATGTGTACAGTGCTGTTAGGGCTTTCTGCACTATTGGGGACAGCCAGTTACAGCTGGGGAGTGCCATGGGAGAGTTGACTTTGTATTATTACACTTCCTTACCATACTAGCTTCAGCCATACATGGTAGTTGTAGGGAATCAAGTCTTAGGTCTTAGAACTTATTTTTGGGCTCACAGGGCTGTGATAAACCATATACTTTCCTGCTGTGGTACTGCTCTCCTGGCTGGGAAGTCAGAAACATCTGGTGGAAGTGAATAACAATACAATTTCTCACTTCAGAATTGTCTAGCTTGGCATTCATGCCTTTATGAAGCAACTATTGCTATTTTCCCTTTCTCTCCTCTATCTCTAACAGCACCTGCAGATGACAAATCGTAACCAATTACACTATTACTTTTAATGTTGGCTGTATTGATTGCCCGGGCTCCGCTTCGGGTAGGTCTGAGATATCTTGCTTCAAACTGTTCTTTTCTCTTGGCACCGAGAATCGGTGCGTGGTGCATTGAAATGAACTCGAATTAGAGCAGACGGCGCGTGATGTGCTGAGTGACAGGCCACCCCTTGCTGGGAGGCCAGCAAAATTTGCAGCACACTGGGAGAAGGATGTAGGGGCATATGGGAGCAGCTTTCCGCTGGAGGTCCTTCCCAGAGATCTCGCTCCGAGCCCTTGGAAAAACTCCTCCTTATGCAGCCATCCACCAAGCCTCAGGACCATACTGAGAGCTTGAGCTCAGGCATGTGGGTCACCATGCCCCACAGTCACAGTTTTGGCAGGAAAAGCCCCTCAGCTGCTAGGTACTGTCTGCCTAGAAGTAGGACTATATTTCATCACAGTAAATTGCTTTTTTTCCCCACCTTTCTTCTTTTTTTCTGCATTCAGTTTACTTTATCCAGGTCACCTGCTGCCCAGGCTGCTTTGTTTCCCTTCTAATATTCCCCGTGTCCATGTTTCTCTGCGGCCCATTGATAAAACATGGTAAGGTATCGAGCTGGGAGCTGGTCCCTGTGGGACTGTTGGATAAACTTTGTTCATTGACGATCCCTGCTGTAGTTGGGGTTTCAGATGTACATTTTTGTCCATTTATGTATCTTTTTGTGCTAACTTCTACCAGGCTGCCTTGATGTTTTGTTAGTTTCTAAACTACAAAAATGCCCTATGATACCAAATCAAGTAACTGATGAAATATTTTCTTTGAGAAAACAGCAGTTCACCAAACTAAAAGACATTCACAAGAATGCGTAGATTTCAAATAATCTAACCAATCTGAAATCAAAATAGGAAAAAAAAAATTGAAATCGTGGCAATTAACAAGTTTCATTTTTCAACTCTAAAGGACCTTTTCTTCTGAAATATTGGCTCATTTATACTTCTGAGAACTCAAACTTGAGCTGAGGCATTCCACTTTCATAGCTGCAAAATATTTTAGATTAGTGAGTACTCTTCTCACTATATAAACTTTTTCTCCCAGTTTGGAACGGCAAAGAATATAAAATTCTAAAAAAAAAAAATAAAAAATAAAAAATTGAGATATCAACAGATTGCTTCCTGGTCAGAACTGCTTAAGTCCAGGATATTAACATTTTCATTATCAAACCTGCTATTTTACCCCAAATGATAGTGAATTAGCTTTGAAGGTGCAAAGTGAAATAAAAATCTTTAAATTCAGAGCCAGTTAAGATTTTTTCACACTTTTGCTCTTAGGTGAAAGTGGAAATGTAGGAACACTGGATGCAAATGGTTTCGCTACTGTAGTTGCTAGCAATCCAAGAATAAATGGGTATCTTTCTGTAGAACTGCTCTAATGAGATTTTGAAATAAAAAGGTCTCTTTTTATTGGAACATTAATTAGATTATTTGAAAAAATGAGAGGGTAAAATTTTTGGTCTGTCAGCACCCTAGTAAAGATAGAAAACCTGTTACTATATGTCTGTTAAAAGTATAACAAGATCTTGTAACTAGAAATTGGAGAAGTCAGCGAAAATTAAAAGAAAGGAGGGCATATTTAAAGTGAGATTAATTAACCATTGGAATAGCTTCCCAAGGGGCATGGTACCTTTTCTACCACTTAGTCCTTAACTCAAGGTGGGATGTCTTTTTCAAGAAAATTCTGTAACAGTGCAAATTGTTCCACTAGATCTAGGAGTCGCGGAGTGAAACACTGTGTTATGCAGGAGTTCAGATTAGAGAGGGTCGCGATGTTCTCCTTGGCATCCGTGGGTTCGGGCTGCATGGAATAGTTAAGAGTAAGGCTTGCAAGCTGAAACATGGCTGCACAGTGGTCCATTGCAGGCTCTGGAGCAAAATGCATCCAGGGAGGCTGCAGGATGGAGCAGGCTTTGCCCTAAGGTTTGCACTTGTCTTGTTTTTCTTATCCCTTCCCATTTCTCCCTCACCTTTGCGCGACTGCTACTTGCAAACCTGCTGTTAAACTCTGCCACTGCTGAACCCGCATTAACCTAAAGGCATTAGAGAAATCTCTTGGAAAGCTCGAAACATTCTTGGAGGTCAGGAAAAAGAGTCTTATGAATGACAAAGAAGAAAATAGGAGTCAGTGAGACACAATGGTAGAGGAAAAATATTCTCTTTTACAAAATCTGGTGACTGAGGAAATTCCCCAGAGAAAGGAGAATAAGGTGCTTCTGACATGACGGTGAATGGCAGCTTTTTCGTGTGCTGCAGCTTGACAGGTACATTTTCCCCCTGAGAAGCAAGTGAGGAAGGAGAGACTAACTCTTTTCTCAGAACACGAATGCTCACTCACATCCCAGCTCTCCTCCAGTTCAATGTTCTCTTTTTCAAGTACAGACCTGCTTCCACTGAGTGCTGCACTGGTCTTTGTTGCACAAGAAGGTTTGAATGAATAAAAGATTGGGGAAAAGAGGAATGGACTGACCTTCTGCTTCCTGCCCTAAAAGCAAGTACTCCCAGTTCCCTCTGTGTCACCCACTGTTGCAGCCCTTGAGTGACAGATCATCAGCGGTGGGAAACACAATTCCCAGTGACACTAGGAGCTTCAGCATAGAGACACAACCATGCACCGTGGTAAAACCAAGAGGTGCTGGTGCATTTGCTCTTTCACAGGATCATGGACTATGGGTCTCCACAAGCACTCTTGGACAAGGGAAAAGGGAAGACAAAACCCAAGGTGGAGTGTAGGCTGCTTTGTGAGGAGTGACATCCCAGTCATCCCATGGAATGACAGCCCCTTCTCAGGCTCCTGTGGTGGCCCTGCTCCAGGAGCCTCCTCCTGGTCTCCTCATCCAGCGTGAGGTGGATGAAGCTGTCCTGAGCACAGACTCTCCACCATCATCACCCAGAGAGATGAAGCAAGGACATGCCAGGGCCACCACAACTATTGATCCTTCTCTTTCATGCACAAGACACTGAAAAGGGAGGAGAATCAGCTACAGTGTCTGATCCTGGAAAGTCTGACTTCCCCTGTGTGCCTTTACACGTTTGCAGGGTTCTGGTCTTCGTACAGTCTTCAGCCAGTCCTGCCTATCCCATTTGCCATCACTCTGTCCCATGCAAGTATGGGATTTATCCTGTGTAATACCTGCCGCAGTATTTTTGTGTTTCCTTCTGACATCTAAGAATGAAAAAGGTATGTAAAGGGAGACCACATGAATTGTAGCAGGTGAAATAGAATATGCAATTTTTTGACAGCATATGAAGCCCCTTAGGCAACAGTCTTGCAATCTCAAAGCAAGGTCTGGTGAAATAGCTCATGTTGGTTTCTTGTGGGTTATGGTTTCTTAGCAGAGAAATCCCTAGTTGCACTGCCTCTTTGCCTTCACTGTCCAGTTTAACATCTTGTTTGCTTTTGTCTTGTATTCTTGAGCTTTCTTTTTTTCAGTGAGCCTTACTCACTGACTTTCCTGGTGGTTTTGATGCTTGAGTCATGGCTGATGGCTTCTGAGGTGGGTGGAGTGCTGCAATGGGGAGGCTGGTGTCAGTCCATCTCCTGTTTTTCTGATTCTCTTCTCTCAATTCAGTTTTGTGGGGTAACAGATAAAAACTACAAGCCTTCCTGGCAGAGCCTGTGATAGCCTTGATCTTTGTATTTTTTTCAGCTCCAGCCACATAAACCTTCGAAGCCAACCTTGCAGCTGCGTCCTGCTAGGCTCTCCCTCTCAGGTCAATCTCATTTCTACTTTTGATTGTTACAGTTTAAAGACAGAATTTCCCTTTCTTGCTTCACAGCATTCAAATGCTAATGAGATCCCTTAAATGCCTAGGAAGTTATCCCAGTTTACACATATATGGTTTATTAACTCATACTCATTTCAAACCTTCTCTTTGATGTAGGCTAATGGAATTATTTCTTTAGAATCACTTTAAAAGGTGGCTTCTCTTTTTTTTTCTTGCTGGATGGTGTTTCTCTGAAGCACGTTTGTGACTGTTTGCCTTTGGAAAAAATACCTGCTTTGCCATGGGCTGGTGTTGAACACTCCTGGACGTGCACGCAACAGATAAACTGTTGCTTTGTATTTGCAGCAACTTTTCCAAGTTCACACTTTCACTCTTTGCTGAAACAATATTTATTTTACCTCCCTTTCCATAGCTGCACAGCTAATGAGATGGAGCAGACCAGGTTTGCAAAAATACATCTGCCGAGAGAATATCGTCATGTGAGCCAGCATTTGTTTCCAGCTGTTTTCTTGTCATTAGCTTTTAATTTCAACAACTACCTGCTTGTGCCTCTCCTCTTTTTTTCCCCACCTCAGGTATTTTGTGCTGTTATTGTGATTGTCAGTTCTGTTCTGCTTGAAAGGTTTCAGTGTATGTTGCCATGGTTTCAGGTGCCAGAATTGGAAATAAATGAAGGGGGTATCAAGGCACCGTTGTGACTCTGAGGGAGGCTTAGCACTAAGATGTTAGCTATTACTTGGCTGGATTCCATGTTATTTGATGATGGATCTGTTTTAATAGAATATTTAAATGCTTGCGTGAATATAGATTGCACTAAAAATGGAATTATGCAGAACTGGATTTAAATTAAATTAATTTTTTAAACAATTTTTTTTTTTTAATGAGCACATAGCCTTTGGGACAATCTGCAAGTAAGCAGAGTGTCTGGAACATCTCCTACTGCATGAATGGTACGAACATGTTTGATTATATCTTCCACTGGAATATGGATGAGTATTGAGTATGCTTCTTCACAAAAGTTCAGAGAAGAGAAAAACTTTTTTAGAAAGTAGGAATCTGCTTCAGAATGGTTTCCTGTACCTGACTGAGGAAGACACCTGGAAATTAGGTGTTCACTGTCTCACTTTATAGTCTGTGTAGTAGTGCCACGTGCTTCTAAAGGCTTGTGGGAGGCTCGTGATGGAGACTGTGTGAGAGCTTCTGCAAAACTAGAATTCCTGCTTTCCTTTCCCAGAGAAGAGATGGGTTTTCCTTTTCTTGGTGATATCTGACCCCATTGAAGTAATATGAAAAGCTCCTGCCCATGTGAAAGGAAACTGTGTCTGTGTATGTGTGAATATAGACATGCATACACTTGTATACATGTGTGGTTATGTATGTATAATTAAATTCTTCATATTTTTGAAGTAGCTTTAAAATTAAGCTATGGCTTTCTATTTTCTGAAATGTTATTTTGAAGCCAATAGAAAGAGGGCAAATAGTATGGTATCCTTATAGTGTTGATTAGTGATTATAATTGGCGGGTAATAGTAAGATGATATTTTACTAAAGCTTGACGTTTTTACACTAACTCAATTTATCATCTGTAAAATTCAGGAGACTGGAACAAGTGAAGGCAGTTACTGTATTCATCCTTTCCCCTAATTTTTATCTTTATTTCTTGTTAACTTTTTCTCTAGCAAAATTGTTCAATGAGAATACTTTACTTCTAGCTGTTGGGATTATTCTTGAGCAATAGCTTTGGTAAATGTGGAACTTAATTTAGAAAATAGATATATTTTTCTCCACAAAAGGCAGAATTTGCGTTTACCCTCATCAGAGAGCTGTGTTTATTCTCCAAAGCTGTCTCTCTGCTGAGGTGGATTAGAAATAGTACTGCATGTTAACCTCAGTGGGGTAGATGGTAAGCATCTGTGATCTGATACTTTAGTTGGAAACTGGGAGGTGCCTTTGGTGTCGCTTTTAGATGACTCTCTGTCCTGCTTGGGCATAAAGCAGGTAGATGTGACTGTTTGGAGAAGGAGGATTTAGGCTGTGGAGTGAATCAGCTGAAGGGAGGAACAAAGCTTGGGGAAGGAAAGGAACTTTTTTTTTTTTTTTTCGTTAATGAATGTAGATCCCAAAAGGGAACTGAGACCTAAACCCTCCAAACTCACAGATGCCTAAAAAAAAAATGAAGACAGAGTTTAACCACACAAGACTGTCAGAGACCCACAAACACTACGTCTGGTGGCCAGAGCATATCAGAGTCCGTAGGTCCTGAGGTTTTCACCTGTGCAGTCAGTTAGGCATGTAAAGTTGAACTTATTAATTATGGTTGTGGTCACCTTTTGAATACTTTGCGGCATTTATGGAAGGATGAGCGGCTGCGGTGTTCCCAGTGCCTGAACAAGCTCATGTTGAGTAGCCAGGCTAACCCTGCAGCGCTGAAATGTGCTTTGCAGCCACCCCTCAATCCCCTACTCATATTTGTGAATTCTTCTCCTTTGGCTGGATACCTAAAAGCTAAGCATTTAAAAGCCTGTGCCACTTAATCTGGGGCTAAATTTTTAACTCTATATACTGCAGAGACTTTGTCTGGCGGAAGAGAGAGAAAGCAGCATCTGCTTTGTTTGAGCACTTGCTTTGTATAGGTACTCAGCAAACACCCAGAACTTCCACAAAACAAAGTATCAGATTTTCCTGTGATTTTACAATTGCCTGTCATTAGGTTGGGGGATGTATGCCCGCACAGGATAAAAGGAGTTGCATCAAAATCCGTGTTTACAGGAACTCCGTAAACAAAGCAGCATCTGCTTGGCTAGCTGCATGTTTCCAGTTCATTGCGATACCTAATTGTTGGCAAACTGTTGTGTTTTCCTTGACACTGAATATAATTTACGGGAAGAGGTAGATGTAACACCCGTTCATCTCCTGATGAGTGAGCACAGCTACTGTGTTATGCTTGACTTTAAAATTTTGAGGGTGGTTTGTACCCAATGAAAATAAGCTCGTGGAACTCCAGGAATTATTGCTACACAGGGCAACAACGACCACTAGTGGCTAAAGATATTTTTTTCCAAAATTGCTAAAACTGGCAGAGAAAAGCCATAGGTTCAATACGTTGAGTTAATGCAACACATGCTGTTGGGTGGATTTTGTGTGCTAAGACATAAAAACACGTCAGTGTTTTTGTAAGGTGTGCTTGTTCTGTTCACTGCTGTGATTTGTCTCCTTTTCCAGGACTGCTTCAAGGTATCCTTGAGCTGGCCACTTGCCCTCTGGTCAGTGTTAACACAGACTGCTTCAAGCCCACTTCTCCCTCCAAATCTCTCAGTTTTTCCCTCATTCTATTCAATGCTGGTTCCGCTCCTATAGTCACGCAAGTCACAAGCACAATGCAAGGTCTTCAGCATCAAACAGCGGAGTGGCTGCCAGCTATGGCCGCGGTACGAAGAATCAGGCCTTCCCCCCCGGTCAGGTACGCTGCATCAGTCCTTGGTGCTGCAGTTGTTACTTCTCCTGTTGGTTAGGATCTTCTGTCACTTGTCTTTCATGCACTTTTTAATTGGTTAATTACTTTATCCATATGCTAAGCACAGACTAGAGCACCAGTTATTAGTGATACCACATGCTCAGTTCACTCTATACATTTTTAAATGCCATATTTAGGCATTTCCTGATCTGCATGTCTTCTTTGTACAGTACCACAGGTGTCTCGTGTAGGCCTTTTGTTAGTTCTTTAATGGGCTGTAGGCATCCTGCTTGTTAGTCTATTATCTAACCGCTCATCATTCGTGCGCACAGGCTCCCCGTGACTTCCCTTGTACAGCTACAGTAATTATACATAATTTTTTTTTTTTTTCCTGGCTAAGGAAATGCTGTGCAAGTCTGGTTTTGATTACTAACGATGTTTGCATTGAAACAGAGTCCATCGTAGCATAAAGTCCGCTCCGTCGAGGTGAAGGGACCACAGAGCATCCAATCCCTTTTGGCTTTTAAAAAAATGACTGTAGGCAGTGCAGAGCAATGGGAATCAGGCTTTATACATCCCTACCTCAAAATGTTATTCCTGCTGCCCTCCTACGCCCCTTTTAAAAATCGCTGTGCTCTCTTGCAGTGGTGGTTGCAGTACCACGGGACAGAGGAAGGTGGCACAGGAGGAAGAGGAGTCACAGACATGTTCATGGGTGAAGCTGCTGGAGCTCCGCCTGGGCACTGCTCCTCCTGTGCTGCCATCGAGCACCAACTTAGTCAAAACAGAATAAAGTGACACCGTTCAAGTGTAAAAACAGTAATGGCAGAATAAAATATAGATAGTATAGAAGTGGGCACAGAACCTCAGTTTTCTCAAGTTTTCTCTGAGCTCTTGTGTAAACTCTTGGTGTTTCCTGCTGTTCATCCAAATGCCAGTCTGCAAAGTGAGTTGTCCACTGGTTCAGCTGGTGTGCTGGGGGTTTCAGCAAGGACAGGAAAACAGTTTCATCCATAGTGGAGCTGATTTCCCCTATCCATCGTAAGTCATACTATTGTTAACGAGCTGCAGGCGAGGCTGTGTGTAGTGATGGTTCTGAACGGTCTCTGCAATGTGTGGCTGAAACCAAGCCAGGGGCGTAGTGCCAAAAGCAAGGGGAGAAATACTTAAGGCAGACAGTTTGCCAGTAGCTTAGCAGCTGTCAACTAGTTGCTCCAGGAAAGTAGAAATATTTAAGATTAATGATACCTGGCTCTAACTCTCTCTGTATATAATAACTAATAGTATCTGTGTTGCTATGTGAGGTGCGTGTTGTGTTTAGGGAGACAGAGTTGTTAATTTAAACTGCTCAACAGTGTGAGCAAAAAGATTACAATCGGCTGGACTTCACAAAAGCTACATTTACAAGAAAAGTTATTTCTTCGTAGTTGGCCATGATGAAAGGTGAGGGTGGTTTTCTGGTCAGGGCATCCACTTGGGCTCTGGAGCTCTGCACTGGATTCTCCTTTGGGGAATCTCCTTTCCAGGAAGACTTAAATGACTTTTTTACAGAAATGCTTCCTCTTAGACCTAAAGAACGACTATGTAACTGATTAATGCCTAGCCAGCTACTTAATTTCTACTGAAAGAGAGGGAATAAAGGGGAATTTCTTCCTCCTTAAGGGGACTATTAGGATATACATTAAGGAGCTATACCAATCAGCAGGGAATCATAACCAGAACCAAGGGGAAACTGGGAATTTCCGCTTATCCTTCTTTGATTTTAATTGAAATATAAATTTTAAACAGCTTCCACTAGCTGGTCAGAAGACAGAAAGAAAAATCACAAAGACCTGGTAGAAATTTTCTTTGTATGTTTGCTTTTTGAGAACAGGAAGAGTGCAGGAACGGTTGGGCCCATAGTCTAATCTCCATCCTTTGATTTATGGGTTGATTGTTCTTGGACCTTTCTGGCTAACCAAACTTGGAAAAATCTTTATTCCTGCCTGTGAGACATCTCCAAAATCTTGAAATGGGCACTGATTTATGTTTTTTTTCTTAGGGTGAACCCTGTGTAATGGTCACATTCAAGCAGCCACATCCTGGGATGGATGTGATGGTGTTAGCTGTCTCTCTGAATGTCCCACCTGTGCTGGAAAAGTTGGTAATTGATTCTAGGCTTAAAAAAATCACCAGGTTTGGAGCAGCCAATGTGGCCTTTATAGCTCCCTACCTTCAGGAGCTCCTTCTGTCATCCCTTTCTGCTTGCCCATCGGTGGAGAGGGTCTGGCTCCTGGAGCTGAAATTAGGGCATTGCTGTGGGTGGTGCAGGTGAGTGTGGGAAAGCCGTGCCCTTGAGCAGGCTGGCTGGCAGGGGAAAGCTGCTGCTGCGGGACACACTTGGGTGTATTAGTTATGTTATTTTAGCACATGGGGCACAAACAAATATGTCCTTAGCAGAGAGAATTCAGCTCAGGTTAATTCCTCCAGTAAGGAACTAAAAAATAGTTCAGAGCCTGGTTTGTTTTTTTTTTTTTTTTTTTTTTTTTTTTTTTTCCATGAGAATTAATGTCGTCTTGTAATCACCCAGGCAAAAGGGACTTGCAGGGGTGTTGCTTGCTCCTTTAGGTAAGGGATGACCCTCAAAGTGTTTGCTTTGCCAGAGCATCTCAGCAAACAGATTCACTGCTTACGGAGGTCACATCTGAGGTTGCAGGCAGGGTTGGGGTTCCCGTTACACCAGTGAAACCTTTCTGCGTCCTTCTCGCTCATGGTCCGGGGGTGAGCAAGACCACCTGGCTTATGACAGCTGAAGAGAAACGGCTTAAATGCCACGTTCGCTGGAGCGCAGGTACCTCTCCTGAAGTTTTACACTGAGGGTGGTGGAATGCTGGCACAGATTGCCCAGAGAGGTGGTGGATGCCCCATCCCTGGAAGAGTTCAAGGCCAGGTTGGATGGGGCTTTGAGCAACCTGATCTGGTTGGAGATGTCCCTGCTCATTGCAGGGGGCTTGGACGGGATGGCTTTTAAAGGTCCCTTCCAACCCAAACCATTATATGATTCTAAGTGTCAAACCATTTCAGATGGTCTATTCTAGGAAACTGTGGTGTGCTTGTGGACACTTTATACATGGAAAGAAAAGAAAAAATAATTAAATTTATTAATTAGTCAGCTGAGTCTGAATTGTGTGCTGGGAGCTATCGATTCAGCCAAGAAAAAGTGGCTGTGCTGGGAAGGCAGTGGGACCAGCCTTCTCACCATCACATCCTGAGGAAGGAAACAGGTTTTTCATCCTAAACACTTTTACAAGTGCAATTCTTACAGCCTTTTTCCTGCTTCTGTTCTGATTTTCTGTCTGGAAACGTGGCACAATTTTGGTCATTTCAGCTGCACGTTAGTAGGTGGCAGTCTCGATCAAGTTTTGAAACACGGTGAAATTTCTCTCCTTCCATCCTAGGCTGGCCCTGAAAATGGTGCAAACCTTCTCCTGCTGAGGATGGGCTATGTGGGCACAGAAGGAGCTGTGGTCTCACTTTCCTATAGTGTTGTATACGCACTGCACTGGCAGCAAACCTCACAGGAGGACGTTTTCCTCTGTGGTCTCATTTCCTCCTGGTCTTATTAAGCAAGGTGATCAACTGGTTTCAGACATTGATGCTCTTCTGCCACAACGAAGCAAATGGTGCAGTTTGGGTGGTGTAATTACCCTCACAGCCCAGCCTTGCACCCAAAGGGGCTGTTTGCATGCGTGGGTGCCCCTGTTAGAGCTGTGCCTGAAAAATCTCGTTAAGTGACTGTCCAGACCGAAGAGGAAAGGGGGGCTGGGGTAGACTCCAGCTTTCCCGGGGCTCTTCCAACAGCCAACAAGGTGTTATTTTCCTACAGTGATTTTCCAGAAGTCGAGTGTTACCTTAGTGAAATAATATCAGGCTTTGAGATGCATCCTTCCCTTCCCTCTGGATGGCCGGAGGGACATCCTTCTTCTCCTGACCACATTCTTCTTCCAGCATGGTGGTGGTGTTAACGGGGCCATGTTGACCTCCATTTTTAAGAAAAGCTGAGATGCTGTTGTGCTGTCGGTGTAGGCAGGGCACACTCTCTGGGCTGCTTCCGCTTGGGATATACAGGGGGATGTTGGGACACGCTGCTTTCCTTGAAGGGCCTTGGGCTGTGAGTGGCTCAAACCTGGGCAGCCCTGGGCATCTCCAGTGGGTTTGGAAGGGACCTGGTGAAGTTGGAAGTCAAGCAGAGAGGCGATATCACCAGGGCTAAGATGCAAATGGTGATTTTTTTTTTGATTTTTTTTTTTTTTTTTTTTTTTTTTAGCTGCAATTACCCCAACTCCGTCTGAACCCCTCTCATAGGCACCTTGCTGGTTCTGGCTCTGAGTCTGCCTCTCATCTATCAAAGATGGATAAAAGCATTTCACCATTTTGTAGGATAATCCTGGGTTAGTCTGCAATGGAAATGTGGACTTAGCCATTAGGCTGCTCTGAAAACTGAGCACAGTGGTGCAAGAGCATCTATCCCTTGGAAGAGGCTTTGTGGTAGGGAAGGGCTCATCTGGGAGAGCAAAAGTCCAGTTCCTGAATTACTGTCCTGAAAGAAAGAGGAGCTGTTTAGCAGGGACTAAAATGTTCACCCAGAGAGGTGTGAAACCTCCTGAAGTATTTTGGGGGTTGATGCTGCTGGGGTTCTCTAGGGAGTGGAGATATATGCACACATATAGGTGTGTTTGGGTCACTAGGTGCCCGAAGTGTACGTACTGTTGGCTTCACCAGGGTAATTTAGAGATATAGTTCCCTCAGAGAAACAGAGCTAAACCGCTGTGAGTGGAGGAGTGGGCAGGAAGAGCAGATGTGTGGTCTGGCAGGGATGCCACAAACTACAAACCTTGTGATGCTGCCCTTGGCCGTGGAAGGGGAGAGGGAGGAATGGTGCCTGTTCCTGCCCACGCCTCCATGCAAGAGCCCTCAGACGCTTGTGGAGCATTTCAGCTCAGCTCTTGCCCCCTCGGAGGCACTCAGCTGCCTCACTCCTCAAGTCTGGCCTGTCTAATTTGACCTCCATCTCTGGAGAAAGAAATTGGAGGGCTTACTGATCTGGGTTGAAAGCCCTTCTGTGTTTCTACTTGGACTCTTTCCCAGTCTGATTTGTCTGTATCAATAGACAGGTCACCTTTCTTTGCTTTCAAAGTTGATGGCTTTAAGTTTGTCATCATAATATGTCTCTCAAAAGTTAGCCAAGGGAGATGACTTGCATGCCAGTCTACCAAAGAAAAATATTTTCAAAGTAATCATCTCCATTACAGATAAACGGAGTAGAAAGTGGGTGATGGACTACATTTCTTTCCGAGAAACTTCATGTAACTGGAATATCACTCCATTAAACTGGACTGAATGTTATAATAGTCATCCAGTGAATTGGAGAGAAGCGCTATTTTCAGCCTAGCATTAATCTAAATGAACGCTTTCCCCAAGTTTTAATTATTTATTCCTTTGCGATCTTGCAAGTTCAAGATAACCATGGTTTTAAGAACAGCTCTGATCCACTTCATGGAGGAAAGGTTTTGGGTATGGAGTGATCGGTGGTGTATCTGCGGCACAGCAGAGAAGCCCATCCTGCTCCGGAGGGAGGGGGAACCACGGAGCTGATGGGTTAAGTGTGTGGCTCATGCGGCGTGCGTGGGGGAAGGCAGGCTGGAGGCCAGCTGAGACCTTATTTTCATTCCTCTCAACAGAGTCTCTTGTCTATCAGAAAAATGAATTGAATCATCTCTCTCTACGCTCAGGTGGTTGCCACAGGGCTCTGAATAAAGATTTCAAGCCATGGAAGCTGGCCTGGCCTTTCCTCCTTGGACAGCATGAGGATAGGACTCTTGACCTACCCCTCAATTCTCCCCTTCTCAGCTGGAGTAGCCGCTTTGTGGGTTTTGTCCTTAACCATCTCCTGAGGAATTTTGTGCCATCCCCTGGCTGCTACAGAAACTGGAGTGGGGAGAATGTATGGTAAAATAATAATGGGCAAATGAACAAAAGAGAAAGTTATGAATTCCTCCGTGTTGGATAAACGTACACGCAGTTGCCTTATTGTTTTTGTGTAGTCTCACCTTGCACAGCAGCGTGGAACTCTTCTCACTCCACGGGGTTGCTGGGAGCTGCTGGATCTTGGGGGAGGCAGGCTGCAGAAGTCCTCTGAGAAGGAGGCATCTGCTTCTTGAAAATAAGCAGAAAAGGTGAGAGGAATAAGGCTTCCGTCGTTAGTTTCCGCCTTTCGATCTTTGTTTTGGGAAAGAAGTACAGGAAAGGTTTCCAGTAGAAATATTTAAATTGGAGTAACTTTTGGCTCTTCTCAGCCATCAGCAGATCTGGTGTTACCCCTCCACTGAGCTGGTTTTTAAAATGATGAGGTGGAGAGGTAGAAGCAGAAGGGCCACTTGTGCAATGAGAGCTTATCCTATAGAGCAGTGCCAGGGCAGAAACTCTGACTCCTTGTCGGAGAGACTGCCCTGCACCGGCAAACCACTCCTGCAGCCCTGGGCTGCGATGCTGGCTCTGCGTTCCCCCCAGGTGTGGGAACGCCCCACGCCGCACAACAGCAGCTTCTGTGTGGCTTTGCAGTCGGTGCCCAGTTTGTGCTGCCTGAGGTAAAACACAGCCGGAATTTATGGCTGTGATGCAAGAACCGGGTGGTAAAAGTTTTATGGACTTCTTGGGGGAGCCAGAGTAATAGGGCAACCGTAAATCTTGAAGGTGATGTCTGTAGTCTTCTAAAGGGAGAGCATGTCAGTGACTTCAACTACGTGATTTCTTTTAATACCAGTAACTATGCCCACAGCGTACAAATCCGCCCAGTGTCTGGCTGACTCCTAAATCCTGTCCGTGGCCTCGCCGTGCCGTATCCTGTGTGGTGACTCTGAATCCACAAGATGGCACTTGGCCCTCGCATTACTCTGAATTGGCTTTTTCCTCTGCTCCAACTTGTTAGGTGCTGGAAATGGTAACTGTCTGGATGTCTGGGTGTTACTCTTTTCATTTTGAGTTAATCCTTTTTCTTTTTTAACTTGCTGTAAATTTGGAAATAGGGTAATGCTAAAATGCTCTGAAAGCAATTAATGAAATAGATTCAGCTGTGACCCACACCTCGTGTGACAGATATTTGTAAAAGAGAGCGCTTTAGGAAAACTTGCATCCAATATATAAATATTTTAATAACATGTAATTGGATTTTGAAAAAAAATTCCCAGCATTTTAACTTTCTGCTTTAGTATTCAGTCTCATCAAATGTGTGTAATTACAGCAACGTATAAATCCAGAGTGACAGGGAATTATTCCAAGCTGCTGAAAGCTCCGTCGGGAAAACCTCAGCAGAGAGTTGCTGCCGACTGCGTTACAGCGCAGAGAGCACCCCGGGGTGATGGGACTGTCCTCTGCGGTGCGAACCCTAAAAATGAATCCTAGTGAATATAAGGAACGTGATAAAAATCAGTAGGAAAAATTCATGCTAATCAGGGTAATAAATACAACACCACATGTTCATCTTTTGATACAGACGTTAAACCAGATACGCTAGAGCAAAATGACACAGCGTGTAGAAGAGACGAGGGAATCCATTGAACCTGTACTAACTAGCTAGTCTACATAAAACTGCCCCTAAATTTCAAATTTTCTTCCATTTGATTTTTTTCCCCCCTAAATGGCTAGTTTTTCCACTTGGAGAAACAGAGGCTGAAGGTGGGTATTCGCAGCTGAGACTTCAAAAAAATCTGTTTTCTTCACACTCACAAGGGGTTAAACAGGGAAAAGCCATTTCCTTTCTTGGCATTCCTAGCCTCTTCCTAGCCAGCCCAACATCTGGCTCCCGGCCCTTAATGCAATGACCTAGCAACATTTCCTTGCTGTTTGGTCCAACTGTTTGGCATCTGCTGCCTCTTGCTGAAAGGCAGCTGTAACTGAGTCGATCCTTGCCTTGCTGTTGCGTTGAACTGCGTGTTCCAGATTTGCACAGCAAGTTCATTGGTAACTTCTCACTGCCCTGGTTGTCGCACAAAGGTAGTCTTCTCTTTTTCCTTGATTTAGTTTGTCTTTTGATGCAGTTGTCTGTCATTTAAGGATTTCATTTTAGGAATTAGGAGGTAGATTTCGATTGGATATTAGAAAAAAAATTTTTCTAATTTGTTGTAGAACACTGGCCCAGGTTGCCCAGAGAGGTGGTGGAAGCCCCATCCCTGGAAACATTCCAGGCCAGGTTGGACAGGGCTCTGAGCAACCTGATCTGGTTGGAGATGTCCCTGCTTCTTGCAGGGGGCTTGGACTGGATGGGCTTTGAAGGTCTCTTCCAACTCAAACCATTCTATGATTCTATGAATTATCGGTATGATGTTACTGGGAAAATGGACTGGAGAAACTTCTATGGATAAAAATGGTGCTTAAACTTGGTTGATGTTTGTGGGGACATCTGTCCTTCACTTTTCCAAGTGGCTCTGTCCATACTGGTTCATCTTTATTCCCCTTCCTGCCAGTCTTCCACCGGGGTATTAGATGCTGTTCGTGTGTTTCCCCATCCGATGAATTTCTCGGTGGTAAATGACACTGTTGGCTGTGGGAGATGGTGTTCCTAGTGGTGTCTGTGTCTCTTAAAGACAATGAGATTAGTCTAGATTGAAATTGAAGCTTTCTGTCCTATACAATAGTGTTTTTATTGAAACTGTAAATCTGCAAAATGTTTTGGAGTTGCCAAAATGTCTTGTGCTGCTTTTCATTTCAACCGAGACCAACAAACCCAAATGCCAGTTCTGACCATATTGCAAAGTTTTGACTTCTAACACTTTCCTTCCATTTTAATCGTGAAGTTTCATGCTATAGCTTTAAAAAGCCTTTATTTTATTTGAAATATCAGGAGTTTTCTGAAAAAAAAACAAAAAAAAAAACAAAAAAAAAAACCACCAAAAAACCCCCCAAAAAACAAAGCCACTTCAGTCTGCCAGAAGAGTCTTTCTCCTCCTTGGAAACTGCATTTGCCCTTCTCCATATTGAATTTCTGAAAAAAACCCTGTACTCCTGCCTGGAATCACTGTGCTGATTTGATCACAGCTCCAAAGTCTGGTTATGCTCCCCGTTCTCCGTTGGACGGGCATCAGCCAAGGCAGGATTTTGCCATTTTGCTCCCGTAAGGTGGCCTACACAGACAGGCTTGTTTGTTTAGCAGAGTGTTCATACTAAATGATACCAACAATGTTAAGTAATGAACTTTGCTAATACATTTTGATGAATTTCAAACACCAATTAAACCAAGAAGAGCACAAAGTAGTGTCGTATGAATATTTAATGTAAACTTATGGATTACATTGTTCTGGAGACTGCTATCAGAGGCACTTTGAAACCACATGTGGCTCATGATAGCTAGACAGAGCCAGTTTCAGCTAGAGATGAGTTCAGACTCCTCTAATAAACACTCCACCAGGGATCACTTTGAAGTGGTAAAATTTTATGAGTAGCTAAAAAATCAGAGTTCCGCACTCAACAATAAGCACTATTGTATTTTCTCTCTACCTTAGTGAAAAGGACAGAATATGTATTTTTAGTACCCTTCTCCAAAATAAAGGTAAGAGAACATGGTTTTGAGAGAAAAATCACAAACGAAGCAAAGCGTTCGTGGGGAAAGGGAGCCTTTGTAGCTGGCATCGATCTCCAGATGCTCTTGGAGCAATGGATTTGGAAAGAAGCTCTTTGTCCCAGCTGCTGTCGGTGACGTGCGCTGGGGCTGGAGCAGCCGCTGCTCTGCTCCGTGTTACTCTAACGGATCAATCCCCGTGTGTGCTGTGAGTGCTGGAGAGAACAGCACGTTCTGCCCTTGGGTTTTATGAGCTTGTGCTGCTGGCATGGCCGCAGAGCCCCCGCCCGCTGCTAAGTGTGGTAAGTGCCTGCTTGTCTTTGCTTTTCCTCCTTGACTCTCTGTTTATCGCTTCCCGTTTTGGCAACTGGACACAAAGGGAGCTCCAGTGGTAACCTTGTGATGGCTGTGCAAGGTGGGAACCAGGGAAGTGATCCCTGGGCAGGAATTTCCCACAGGTTAAGGAGTGTCTGTCACACTGCTGAAGACTGCACAGGACAGAGAGCATTTGAAGGAGGAGAGGATGAAGACGCTGTATGCCCACTAGAAGAGAGTCCAAGTGGCCCATCCACTTCACTAAAATCAGTGGTAGAGACTGTAGCACTCACCACTTTGGCAGAGCTTTCTACCCAGTGATGGTGGAGCTGTGCCCGTTTTGCAGGGGGGATGCTGAGGCAGAGAAGGGTGACGGCACCGTAGAGGCTGGGAGCGCAGCCCCTGCCTGTCGACTCCTGTTACGCTCTCCCTTATCAGCCAGGGAATGCAGCCAAGAGCAGAACCTTTCCTGCATGGAAGTCAGGGTTGTGTCTAATGTGGCTCCCTAATTGAATTTGGATTCGTGTGCCCAGTCAGGAGCACTTAGGGATACCATCTCTGCACCTGTAAGCCTTCCCTTGATAAGAAAGGACTCTGATCTCGTTAGGGTCCCAGATCCCTCTCGCCATGGAGATGCACCCCAAGCCACTCTGTATCACAAGTCTGCAATGTCACAAGCAGGTTCTCCCAGGTGAGCCTCACCAGTTCACCACTGGCAATGACATGGCTGGCTGAATGTGTGCCATGCATCTTGTACAAACTTTTTTTAGGAAGAACATTAAAAGTGGCAATTTGCAGTTAAGAGTCTTAAGCAATTGCAACAATGGCGACTTAGAATCTAAATTTCCAGAAAGTTTTGTAATGCCGGAGACATCTGTGTTTTGCACTGTACTAGGTTTTATTTTCAATCATTTTTCTCATTTAAAAAATGTGTATATCTCATTATGTCTTCATATCTGAGCCAGCATTTAATTCTCTGATTGCATATGGTCGGTACAGCATGTGCCATTACACCCACCAAAATAATGAAATGACAGTTCCCTTTGCAAAGTAGAAGGCTAGAAATAACTTTCTGCTGAGAGATGCTATTAATTTTTCTCTCTTATTTTTTTTTTTTTTCCCCAATAAAAGTGAATAGCTAAGTGGCCATGATTCAGATCTCAGAAAGTGTTTTCTGACTAGTCTGTGACTTGTCATATAAGGGTTGCACTGCAGCTTTGATATTTATGGTATATTATACCCGTGTAAGCGTTATTTTAAAAGGCTACAAGAAATATCTGCCTCTTGTTTTATGCATTATTTATCGGCCTCTTATTCTTTCCTTTATGCCGCAGAATTCTTTTTATCTTTCCCCTTGATGTTACAAAGTAATAGACCTAATAACAGAATTCGCGTTGGGAAAGAGGCTCTTGCTCTTCCATGTGTGGAGAGCCGGGATCTGAACGGAGCGTGCCCGGCTGGTCCCCGCTGCCGGCCTGGGCTCTCGCGCAGACATGGTGCGGTGCCGCGGGAGCTCTGTGAGAGGCAGATGGCTCTGTCAGCTCTTCCTTGAGAAATCATGACTTTATTAGAGCACCTGGATTTTTCCCAGTCTTTTTTCAAACTTTATCGCTGCTGTTCATCTTGGTTTTTTTTTTTTTCCTCGTTAATGTCTCCTCCACCTTGAGAGAGCTTCTCTCTGCCTAATCCAGAAAATTTCTTGTGGTTTGTGAAAAGGACCTAAAATAAATGTGAAAGCAGTGAAAGGCAGCATTGGGGTTCTCCACTGGCTGGACAACAGAGAGTGAAACCAGCGCTTCTGGCCCAAAGAGCTCCCATTACCCAAGGCAATAAATACCCCTCTGCTAGGCACCCCTGGTTACGCAGGAGCGCAACAGTCCCAGCCATTGAGGTGATTGTGGATGGGCAGTTTCCCTTCACTTAGGACCAGGGAGGATTATTTCATAGAAACGTAGCAATATATATATATATATATTTTTAATGTTGAGTCTCTAATTTCTTCATTTTCCTTGTTAATTATGTGTCTTGCATGCACTTGTAGGAGAAACCCAGCTGTGGGCTCTTGCACCGGCTGCCTCACGCCTGTGTAAATTTACGGAAGATGTTACTGCTGCTCGTCCCAAACATGAGACAGCTCCTTTAGGGAAAGAGCTGGTGCAAAAGAGCCACAGCACAATTGCTTTGCACTGGGGAGTCCCAGCAGTGCTCCAGGGCTCGCGGTGGGCAAATGGAGCACAGGGACCCATTTCTCCACATTGCTCTGTTCCCACACTTACAGATCGATCGGTGTATTTTGTCAAAACTGCAGTGACCTGTTTTGTTGCCTTCATCTCCCTGCTGTAGCCTAAGCATTGAATGTTGCTTCTGGAGATAATAAAGAAACAGCTGAACATTCACCCCAAAGGTATCAGTTACAATTTAATAACATTTTTCCCTTATTGCTTTTTTTTTTTTTTTTTTCCCTTTCTACATGAACTCTGATGACATCCCTTTGAGCAGCTGTTTACTTTCATCGCCATTTTGTCAGGTCCCCTCTTGCTTTAGAGCAATTCTTTGCAAACTGATTGTGCCAACCCTGGGTCTGCATGTAAGCTGGCTCGTTGCTCTGCAGTTTGAGCAGAGATTGAACTGTGTTTTCCAACAGGAAGGCTTGGTCACAAGCACGAATCACGTGGAAAAGACACGTGCCAGCCAGCCCAGAAGTCATTGCAAGCCCCATCTCGCCAGCGTTGTTTGTTCCGACAGACTTCGGTGAGTGGATCTCAACCAGTGAGACAACCCCAGGAAATGGGTGGGTGTTTGTTCAAAGGAAAGTAAAAGCCAAATGTGCTCTTCAACAGGGTTCACCTTGCAGGGTGTCAGTTGTTGTGAAGCGATCGGATTTCTAGACTGTCCCTGGTCTTTGAAGCTACAGTCCTGTGTTTTCTTTCCCTGATGTCAACAATGCGCCTGGGAACATGGCCCCTAATCCATCACTTACTGCATTTGTTACAGTCTGCAGTGACACGTCCCTTTTACTTTTTCTAGCAGGCGTTTTTTAAATAAAAGAAAAGGCAGACTTCTTAGCAGCAGCTTGGTTATTCATCAATATTATTAGATTCTCCCTTCCCTCTCCTGAAGCTAGGAATAGAAACCTATGAAATTACTGTGGAGGATGCGCTCTTAAAACAAAGCGCCGAGTAAGGAGGATGTGAAAAACATGTACAGCTGAAATACAGAAAGAGATTTTCTGCACCATTGTAGGGGGAATATTACATCCAATACTCGGTGTATGAACTGGCAGAACCCTGGCAGGGGAGAAGCTTGGAGAGGCAGGGAGGGTATGCCATGCCCTTGCCCCGCTGCTAGAGCCATGGTCACATCTCACCCGCATGAGCTTGGTCACGTGAGGGGAAAGTCTGGACAGAGCTGTCAGAGCAGAACAGGTGCTTTTCAGAAATATATCGGATTTTTTTTCCTTGCTACCAAAGCTGAGACATACACAAACCCAGAGAAAAGGCCTCCCTGAGATCTTGGAAAGGTATTTTTGTTGCACAGACACCTTGCACCAGGATGGCTGTTCAAAGATGGGGTTGTATTCCAGCTGGTTTGCCCAAAATGAATCAGGAAGGGGAGGCAGCCACAGAAATCACTGCACTGGCAGCACCCTGCCACCAGCAGCCCAGGCAGGCAGGAGGTGGCATGGAGCATCCTTCCCCAGTTTGATCTGAGAGGGTGGCTGGAGGAAAAAGTGCCAGCTGTGGCAACAGGTAGCTTTCCAGTCAGGGCTTTGGCTCTTTGGGAAGTGCTTGTTAGCCCCGTCCCAGCCAAACACAAGCCTGGGAAACTTCTAGTTGGGCAATGCCTTGTTTCTCGTTTAACAAGAAGCGAAATAAAAATGCAGCCCTCACTCCGAGCCCATCAAAATACAAATACAGATGCGAGGAGTTTAAGAGGGCAGTACAGCAGTTGTTAAAGCTCCTCTTATCCCACTTGTGCCGCAGTTACAAACTGATGGATCTTAGGCATGAAGGAGAAACTGGAAACACTGCAAAGTCCAAGTGCTGTGTGTAGCAGAGAGCTGGTACTCCAGCCAGCGCAGGAGGAGCAGCTTCCATCCTTCAGCTGCGCCTGCCTTGCTTTTTCACAGCCTATGACGTGATAGGAACACTGCTGCTCTTATGTTTCTGCTGCAAACATGCAGCTTGCAGATGTGGTACCACCTAGAAAAGTCCTGGGCTTCCCACAGAATTACTCTGCTGGCTTTCTCCCACCTTTCTGGCATGGGAGAATAAGGCCCCGGGGTGCTGGATGAGAAAATGCAAAGCTTTTCTTTCCACGGTTTTCACAGGTGCGAGGTTCACCTGTGGTTCAGGGTTTAACTAAAATTAAGCCTGACAGCTTTTCCATATAAATTAAATTAATGAGATATTTGAACTACTGCGAAATTGTTTGTGCAGATTTTTGCTGCTTGATATTGTCTCCACGCTCCCTTCCCACGGGGACACTCCGCAGCCACGCTTGGCTCCCCTGCCTGTGCCGGGACAGCAGGAGTGGTCATCACTGGTGCTGTGTGTGCTGGGAGAGATGGCCACACAGAAACTCCTTGCTTCTTGCAGAGCTGCTCCTGTGCAGGGTAAGAAAGTTTACTTACTAAAAAAAAAAAAAGAAAATTAGAAATTCTTACTTTTTTAAATCCAGCAGGATGCTTTTGCTGGTGGTGGTCGAAGGGCACTGTCAGTGCTGCCTCATGGCAGTTGTGCTCTAGGTAGGTTTCTCCACTTTGCCCATTTCCACAGGTTTTTCATTCAGACTTCCTTAACTCATCCTCTTCCACCCCTTTCCACTCATGGCTACCTCCCTACAACTGCTCTCCTGCTCTGCAGTTGTCATCACTTCCAATCCTTTCCAGTTGCAATAGGCTGGATTAACAGAAACTGCTGATTAAGCTAACGAGCTCATTTAGGCCAAAATGGGATAAAGGATATATGTAGACAGAAGCAGGAGCTTTGTCCCCTGGTAAAGCAGCAGTGAGTGGGGTTTGCTTGCCTGCACCCCTGGCTACAGGAGCTTGGTGGCTGGATCTGGTCGGGGTCAGCTCAGAGAGGTGACAGGACCTTGGTGGTCATGGGAAGCTTGCCTGGGGTAAATCTGCTGCCTGAGTAGCTCTGGGAGGGTGGATAACGGGTATGGGTGTTAGTGTTTCCTTCTTAAAGAAATGCAGTGCTTGGAGAACACCTACCCTGTGGAGAACGCAGAGCAAGTTATTTAATGAATAGCAACTGTGCAGAGGAAAAGCTTTTTAAGAGCAGAAATGGAAGTTTGTGTGATTTGGTAAAACTCCCTGAGTGCTTCCTTTGCTGTATCTTTACAGAGAAATACTTTTTTTTTTTTTTTTTTTTTTTTTTTTTTTTTTTTTTTTTTTTTTTTTTTTTTTTTTTTTTTTTTTTTTTTTTTTTTTTTTGTT